>VXBU01017312.1:1090-12198 GCA_013400315.1 Bombycilla garrulus
GTTCTTACTTCAGCTACAGGAAGCATCACACTTGCAGGCTCTGATCTTCCTGGGGGACCACCCTGACACCGGCAATCTCTCTTCCCACATCTTTCAAGACCCTGAATTTCAAGGTAGGGACTGGGAGGAAGAAGTCCCCCCCATCATGGGAGAAGATCAGGTTTGAGACCACCTGAGGAACCTGAGCATACACCAGTCCATGGGATGATAGGAGGAGCTGGAAGCCATTGTGCAGCAGGAAAACTATGACATAGTTGCCATCACAGAAACATGATGGGATGACTCACAATTGGAGTGCTGCAATAGATGGCTATAAATTCTTCAGAAGGGACAGGCAAGGAGGGAGAGATGGTAGGGTAGTCCTGTATGTTAGGGATTGTCTCAATTGTCTGGAGCTTAATGATGGTGTCTATAGGGTTGAGTGTTTACTCAAGAATCAGGGGCAAGGCTAACAAGACATATGGTGGGAGTCTGTTATAGACCACTCAACCAGGATGAAGAGGCAGATGAAATATTCTATAAGCAGCTGGGAGAAAAGTCTTAATAATCAGTAGCCCTTGTTCTCATGGGAGACCAACTTATCAGATGTCTACTGAAAATACAACACAGCAGAGAGGAAACAGTCTAGGAGGTTCCTGAGTGAGTGCAAGAGAACTTTCTGACACAGCTGGTGAGCCAACTCAGGAAGGTGCCCCACTGGACCTGTTGTATGCGAACAGTAATGGACTGCTGGGTGATGTCTTAGGCAAAACGATCATGTAATGACAGTTTTTGATTCTCAGGCAAGTAAGGAGGGGTGACAACAGAACTGCTACCTTGGACTTTCAGAGAGCAGACTGGCCTGTTTAGGAGACTGGTTGAGAGAGTTCTTTGGGAGGCAGTCCTGAAGGGCTAAGGAGTCCAGGAAGGCTGGACATTCTTCAAGAAGAAAATTCTAAAGGTGCAGGAGCAGGCTGTCCCCACATGTTAAAAGATGAGCTGGTGGGGAAGATGACTGGCCTGGCTGAACAGAGAACTTTGGCTGGAACTTGGGGAGAGTTTATGAAAAGGAGGGTTTATGACCTTTGAAAGGAGAGACAGGAAACTCAGGAGGACTACAAAGATGTCATCATGTTAAAAGATGAGCTGGTGGGGAAGATGACTGGCCTGGCTGAACAGAGAACTTTGGCTGGAACTTGGGGAGAGTTTATGAAAAGGAGGGTTTATGACCTTTGAAAGGAGAGACAGGAAACTCAGGAGGACTACAAAGATGTCATGAGTTTATGCGGGGAGAATATGAGCCAGCAGTGTGCCCAGGTGACCAAGAAGGCCAAAGACATATTAGCTTGCGTCAGAAATAGTGAGGCCAGCAGGACCAGGGAAGTGATTGTTCCTCTGTATTTGGCACTGGTGAGGCTGCACCTCATATTGTGTTCACTTCTGGGCCCCTCACTTCAAGAAAGATATTGAGGTGCTGGAGTGTGTCCAAAAACGGGCAACAAAGCTGGTCAAGGATCTGGAGCACAAGTCTTATAAGGAGTGGCTGAGGGAGCTGGAGTGTGGGGAAAAGGAAGCTCAGGGGAGACCTCATGTTTCTTTACAGCTACCTGAAAGGAGCTTGCAGCAAGGTGGGGGTCTCTACTCCCTAGTAACAAGTGATAGGACAAGAGGAAATGGCCTCATGATGCACCAGGAGAGGTTTAGAGTGGATATTTGGAAAAATTTCTTCACTGAAAGAGTTGTCAAGCATTAGAGTCACCATTCCTGGAGGTATTTAAAAGACATAGCTGTGGCACTTAGGAACATGTTTCAGTGGTGGACTTGGAAGTGTTAAGTTAATGGTTGGACTCAATGATCTTAGAGGTCTTTTGCAAACTAAATACTTCTATGATTCTGTGACCCAACAAGATGCATGCCAGGGTCCTGAAGGAACTGATGTAGTTCACAAGCCATTTTCCATTACATTTAAGAAGTCATGGCAGTCAGACTGTATCACCAGTGACTGGAAAAAGGGAAACATTGCACCCATTTTTAAAAAGTGTAAAAACAAGGATTCTGGGAACTACTGACCAGTTGGCCTCACCTGTTGCCTGTAAGATCATGGAGCATGTAAAAGAAACTTCCCAGTCTTACCATTCAGGAGAGTTTCTGGCAGTCACACTCCAAACGACAGAGACTTTAACTGCTGGGACCAAAGCCTCTTTGTAGCAGCAGCTCCAGTGAGCCACAGACTTGTGAATGTCTAACTGATGTAGCAGGTAGTGCTATATTTGCTAGGTGGAATGAGTCTCACAGCTGGAGTGCTGGGATGGATGGCGGGCTACAGGCTGTTTAGGAGGGATAGGCAGGGCAGGTGAGATGGAGATGTGGTGCTATACATAAGGAAGAGGTTTGATTGTACAGCCCTTACAGTTGGCAGTGATGTGGTGGAGAGCCTCTGAGTGAGGCTTAAGGGGATGGAAAACAAAGGAGATATTATAGTGGGTGTTTATTACTAATTGCCCAGCCAGGATGTAAGCAGTGATGAGTTATTCTGTAAGCAATTAGGAGAAATCTCTGGATCAGTAGCCCACATCCTTATGAGAGATTCCAACTTCCCAGACATCAACTGGGAATGTCATCCTGCTGTGACAAGCAGGCCTTGGGAAGTCTTGAAGTTTGTGGGAGGTAACTTCTCATCACAAGTATTCTGTGAGCTAACTAGAAAAGATGCCCTCCTAGACTTGTTTGTGACTAGAGAAGGACTCGGGAGATGTGATGGTTGGTGGCTGCCTTGCCCACAGTGATCAACAGTTGGACTCAATGATCTTAATGATTCTATGATCATGGAATGTTTGAGTTTAAAATTTTCAGTGTAGTAAGAAAAAAACGTAACCAGAGTTGCTACACTGGACTTTAAGAAAGCAAACTAAGCTATTAAGGGAAATATGTAGCAAAGTACCCTCAGAATCTGCTTTGAGGGCTTAGGGACCCACAAGTTCTGGTCAGTTTTAGAAGGTATTTAAAAGACATATAGATGTGGTGCTTAGGGACATGGTTATTTGCTTTCTTCTAGTCCTCATGAACTTTCCCTGATCACCATGACCATTCAAAGATAATTGAGAACAGCCTTGTAGTGAAATCAGCCAGCTCCCTCAGTATTTATGGGTGCATCTGATCAGGTCCACGGACTTATGCCTCTCCAATATTTTAAATGTTTCCCTAACTGGGTCATCCTCTATTGAGGAGAATTCTTCCTTGCTGCAGACTTTTCCTCTGGTCTCAGAGGCTTCAGATTCCTGAAGGTAGTCCTTACCAGTAAAGACTCAAGTGTAGAAGGCAACCTGTACCTCAGCCTTTGTCATTAGGTTCCCAGCCCCCATTCAGCACCAGGCCCACATTTTCTCTGGTCTTCATTTTTTCTGCTGATGTACCTGTAGAAACCCTCAATGTTGCTCTTCAGTTTCAACTCCAGGTGGGCTTTGGTTTTCCTAACCCCATTTCTGCACACTTGGACAGTGTCTCTGCATTCCTCCTGGGTCACTTGCCCCTTTTTGCAGCTCCTGTGTGCTTCCTTTTCATGTCTGAGTTTAGTCATGAGCCCCTTGTTCATCCATGAAGACCTGTCACCTTTGCTTGATTTCCTTCTCATTGTGATAGAGCATTCTTGAGCTTGGAGGAGGTGATTCTTGAATATCAGTCAGGCCTCCTAGATCCAGAGTGCTCTCCAGGACTGTCTCCCATGGGATTCTTCCAAGCAGGTCTCTGCACAGGCCAAAGTCTGCTCTCCTAAAATTTGGAGTTGTTATCCTGCCATTTTCCTTTTTCCATCCTCTCCATATACTCAACTCCACCATTTCATGGTCAATGCAGCTCAGACTCACCCCAAGCTTCACATCAACAACAGTTTGTAAGAATTGTAAGAAAAGTTTCCTTGTTTGTAAGAATTTGGTCCAGCAGTGTCTCCTTTTCAGCCCTGTTTTGCCAATTACAAGCTCTCTCTTTTCTATAACACCCTGCTTACCAACTCATTCCAGTACTCCTTCACTTGACTGTGGGTCGTCATCCCCATCCCCCATTATTTCTAGTTTAAAGTTCTCGTCACTAGGTTGGTCAGACTGTTGGTAAAGATGGTTTTGCCCCACTTGGTCAGGTGGATCCCATCTCTAACAGTCTTCAGTCTTTAAAGAAGGGTCCCCATAGTCATAAAATACAAATATTGATTGTCATTGCCAGCTCGGCAACCAACTTCCCCCCTCAAGCTCTTGCTTTTCACTGGAAAGACCAATGATAAAACTACCTGGGCCTCCATACCCTTGACCATTGTCCCTAGATGCATGTAGTCACACTTGATATGCTCCAGGTCACCTCTGGCAGTATTGGTGCCCACGTGAAGATTTGCAAGGAGTAATAATCCGAGGGTCAGACAACCTTTGTCAGTATCGCCACAGTATTCCAGATCCAACCCCCAGCAAGCAGTAAATCTTCCAACACAGCAGGTCAGGTTGGCAGATATGGGCCCCAATCCCCATAGCGTGGAGTCTCCCATTATTATCAGTTATGACTTCCTTCTGGTGCTGCTGCATGGCTCAGGCTTAACTAGCTCTTGGACAGAGTTCCCAGACCCTCATCTGCTGTGAGGGTACTGCATCTGTTCTTTGTTGGAGATATGCAGGTGAAGCAGTAGCCTTCTTTCTGTTCCTAGAAGTCACAGGCTTCCAGCCTTTGTCATTTCCTAATCCAATCAGCACACACCACCAGATCATCCTTCAATACAGCTGATATTCAGACTGCAGGCTCTTGAAAAAGATCCAGTAGATCTTTTTCTCACCTTCTCTGATATGGCACAGTCTGCTGACCTCTTCCTGCACTTCCTTGGCAACACAGGTTCTGTTCTACTGCACACCTTCTGCAGGCAAGGAAACTGTCCCACTCTGCCTCAGCAAGAGACCCCAAGCACTTGCTGTACTCTGAGCTGCTTCTTCCCTCAGAATTTCGGTCTGGATTGAGGCCTCTGATGTTATAGGGATAGTTTCTCCAATGGCTGGAGGTGGTACTCTGTGACACATTAACACCATTGCTGAGGACATTAATGTTGTTCTCTCTTTTGACACAAGTACTGCATCTGTTGTCTGCCTCTGTTAGCTATGCTGTAAGAAGCAACTCAGGAAAATATTTGCAAGTACTGCTTTGTAGAAATACCCTATCATAGGCAGGTTTATTTTTTTCTGGATAATCAGAAAGGTACCAACAGCATCTGGCCAAAAAAAATAATAAAGGGAAAATGTGTTTTTGTAAGGATGCAAACTGATAATTCTATTTTTGACTTCCATCTTCTATTTTTTCTTTTCCTGATTTTCAGTATTTGGGGAAACTTACTTTTTCACATAACTTCCTAATAAATATTACCATAAAAGAAATTAATAGTGAAGAAAACTTTTTTAAAAGCAATCTCTATGTAAAATTTGGTTAGTTGAAATTTTTGTGGAAACATTTCAGTGCCCACAAAATAAATGAAAAACTACTGTGTGGGAAAAAGCCACATCTCTTTGTTTAAAAATAACTCAAACACTTTATACTTCAGTCAGGAGTAAAATTTATTATTATCTAATGATTCTAGCAAAAGACCAGAGCCACTGTGCATTAATGGCAATAGATCCTTTCCCCTGAGAATGGCCTTTTTATCTTTTCACAAGTGACAGGATGGATAGCACCAAACTTGTTTGGGAGTTCCTCTTCCAGGCAGAGAAGTTATGTTCAAGATATTTTTCATGTTATATCTGTCAATTTCAGCAATCACAAATACCAGAAAGACTGCAAAAAACTTGTTATTTATGTAGAAGAAATATTTCAGATAAGAAACCCAAGCTTTTGAAGGCTTATCCAAAAATATAAATTTTCCTTTTAACTTTTTTTTCTCTATCATTTAATGTGTGTTTAGTAACACTTTGCAAACTATCTGAATAAGCTTTCTTTATTATTCTGCAGGTAATAAATAAACATGAGCAAATGCTTTGTTAATTAGCAAGGGCATACAAAAATGTTAATGTAGAAACATGTGGGTTAAATGATTGACAGTGAAAAAGAGTGTTTGTTCTTTGCCTGGAAACTTCAAGAAAGAAAAAAGAAAAAGCCCATTCCATAGAGCTAATTCAGAAGTTTTATAAGTCCAAATTAAATTTCAGATGAGCATTCACATTTGGGGAGAGTTAAATAAACCAGTAAATCACTAAAAATTTGAAGAAAATAATGCTTTAAAATATAAAATATTTCTTTATTTTTAAGAAAATTGGCTAACTTTGCTAGCATAAGTTCTTATTTGCAGGATTCATCAATTATTCAAGCTGAAAAAGGGCATTTCTCATATTAGGTGACTTCCATGAGCAATTAATTCTTACTCTACCAAACATGCTGTTTTGCCTTATAAACAAAATCCACTGTTTACTTGCACTGTTTCTTCTTAGATGTAGTAAAAAAATCACTTATAGATAGTAATATTTCCCTTTTATGTTTTTTTTCTTCTTTATTACTGTAGCAGCATTCATTCTCCACCACCAAATTTTCACCCCAGTATGAGCAATCCTACCTTGTTTGTTTAATACATTCTTATATATTCCTCATTGATACTGTCATTGAACATTGCACATTGCATTTTGTTCTTCAGAACTAAAAGAAAAACATGTTGGTAGTGGTTCAGGGTACTTCAAGCTTACTTGAGGGAACTGAAAGTATTACAAGAATTGCTGTTTCCTGTGGGGTTTTGCTCTTTAAAAGTAAAAGCACTTAGGCAAAAATTGATGGCAGAAAATTCATGATGGAATTTTTCAGGAGATAGGAAATAGTTGTTACAATTACTGATGTACCTGTAGGAATGTCAAAAAGAATTTTCACTGCTGATCATAAGTTTTTTGTAGGGGTCTTAGGTGAAGTGGTTAGTTCTGTTTGTTAAATCAGAAACTAAATAATTGTTGCATGATATAGAATCAAAGAATAATTCAGGTTGGAAGGGACCTCAGGAAGTCTCTAGTCCAACCTCCTGCTCAAAGCATGGTCAATGCTGAATTCAGACTTGTTTGTTCAGGACTTTACCCTGTCAGGTCTTGAAAACATCTAAGGATGGAAACTACACAAAGCTCTCTAGGTGACCAGTTGCACTGTTCAACTGTCTTCCTGGGTTGCTTTTTGCTCTGCTTTGTTGTCCCTCTAGCAGATAGGGACAGCTCTGCTGTTCAAGTCTCTCATAAAAACTTGAGCCTGTAAACATGAAGCTTATTCCAGTTACCTGAAGGAGACCGGTATTGGGTTTACATGGCAAGCTTTTGGTAGAGGTGGGGGGTGCACAGATGTCTTCTATGAGAAGATACCAGGTGCTGTCCCCATGTCAGAAAGGGACACTTTCAGCCTGCTCCAAGATGGACCTACTGCTGGCCAAAGTCTGAACCAATCAGACACATTAGTAGCATCTCTGTGTTAACATATTTTTTAAAAGAGTAAAAAAAGCTTCACAACAGCAGCCAGGATAGAGAAGTGAGAATATATGAGAGAAACAACTCTGCAGACACGAAGGTCATTGAAGAAGGAGGGGAGAATGTTCTCCAGTTGCTGGAACAGAGATTTTTCTGCAGCCCATGGGGAAGACCATAATGAAGCACATTGTCACCCTGCAGCCCATGGAGGATCCCACACAAGAGCAGGTGGGTGTACCCAAAAGGAAGCTGCAGCCCATGGAGAGCCCATGCTAGAGCAGGGTCCTGTCAGGAACAGTGGTCCCGTGGAGAGGAGCCCATGCTAGAGCAGGTTTTCAGCTGGAACCTGTGACCTTGTGAGGAGACAAATGCTGGAACAATCTGTTTTTGTAGGACTTCACCCTATGGAAAAGACCTGTGCTGGAGCAGTTTGTGAAGAACTGCAGCCTATGGGAAGGATCCATGTTCGAGAAGGTTGTGAAGGACTGTCTCCCATGGGTGAGACTCCATACTGGAGCAGAAGAGTGTGAGGAGGAAGGAGAGGCAGACAAAGTGTTATGAACTGACTGCAACCCCCACTTCTTGTTGCCCTGGGCCACTCAGTGGGAGGAGGTAGAAGAGTTGGGAGTTAAGTTGTTCCTGGAAAGTGAGGGTTGGAGAAAGGTTTTTTTTAGATTTGTTCTTATCTCACTCTCCAACTCTGATTGGCAATAAATTCAATTAATTTCCCTAAGTTGAGTCTGTTTTGCCTGTGACAGCAATTGCTGAATGATCTCCCTGTCCTTATCTTGACCCATGAGCATTTCTTCATATTTTTCTCTGCTGTTCTGTTGAAAAGGGAGAGTGATAAACTAGCTTGGTGAGCACCTGGCAGTCAGCCAAGGTCAAGCCACCACAAGACTTCATCTACTTTTTCCTTATGAGGTAGGCTGTATCAGATACCCACAACATCACCCATGTTGTTATGTCATCTAACCTGGACCCTTAAGCTTTCAACTGGCTTATCATCCATCCCTAGGCAAAGCTCTATGCAATGCAGCTCCTCTTTCATATAGAGCACCTTCTTGGTTTGTTTCTCCTAAAGATTCTGTATCTATCCATTGCAGCACTCCAGAGAATCCCATAGTTATAGTTGCACAAAGTCTAGTTGGAGGCCAGTAAATAGCAGTGTACCCCAGAGGTCAGTACTGGGTCCAAGACTGTTCAATGTCTTTATTGGTGATCTGGATGATGGGGCAGAGCATACCCTCAGCAAGTTTGCTGATGACGCAAAACTCTGAAGAGTGGCTGATGCAACACAATGTTGTGCTGCTATCCAGAGGGACCTTGACAGGATGGAGAAATGGGCTGACAGGAACTTCATACAGTTCAACAAGGGGAAGTGCCAAGTCCTGCCCCTGGCTAGGAACATTCCCATGTGCCAGTACATGCCAAGGGGGCCAACCAACTGGAAAGCAGCTTTGCAGAAAAGGACCAGTGGGTCCTGGTGGACACCAAGTTGAACATGAGCCAGCAGAGTGCCCTTGCTGCAAAGAGGGCTAATGGTATCCTGGGCTGTATTAGACAAAGTGTTGCCAGTAGGTCCAGGTAGGTGATCCTTCCCCTTTATTCAGCACCATTTGAGTGCTGTATACCTGTAGTCCTGTATCTAGTTCTGGTCTCCCCAGTACAAGAGTGACATGGACATACTGGACAGAGTTCAAGGAAGGATGATGAATTGGCACTGCTTAACTATCCTCAAGGTAAAAAAAAAAATTTCCTATCAAGTCAGGATCCCTCTCCCTCTTTTTTCAGCTTATTCCCAGTGTTTATCACCCTCCTGCCATGCATTATTGTGAAGAGGTTGAGTCTGTTCTTGATACCTTGTAGGTATTGAAAGTCTTCTATTAGATCCCCCCTAAACTTTCTGTTTTTCAGGCTGAAAAACCTAGTTCCCTCAGCCTCTCCTCATAAGGTATGTGCTCCAGCTCCCTGACCATGTCAGTGGCCCTCTACTGAACTTGATACAGTTTATCAACATCCTTCTTGTAATGATAGGGATCCAAACCTAAACTGGATAAGTCTCTGAGCCAATAAATACAGTAGTTCTCAATGTGGAATATTTAAATACTGAAGATGCAAAAGGTTTCAAGAGAGGCACCTTGCCATCCTTTTCATTTTATTTTTATTCTTTAATGTTTAGGTGCCTTGACTCAAGCCATTCGCAATTTCGCAAAAAGCCTTGAAGGTTGGCTTTCCAGTGCCATGAACAATATTCCACAGAGAATGATACAAAGCAAGGTAAACAACATTGACTGCAGTTTTCTTTTCTTTCAGCAATTGTACACTAGATGTCGTTCAAGATCTAAAAATAGCAGCATTTTAACTTTTATGCTAAATGTCATATTTAGGTTGAACTTCAAACATGAACCATGGGGTTGGAAATAAGTTTGTTTTGCCAAAAAAAATCATAGGAAAAACTGTATTTGTTCCATTATATGTGAATTGCAATATCTGAGGACTCATAAAATAATACAGCAATTTTAGAATTAAAATAGACAAAAGAGAAGATTGGTTGATAATATAATGTGTTAAGATAAATGGATTTCTTCATAGGTTGCCACTGTAAGTGCCTTTGCCCAGACTTTGAGAAGATACACATCTCTCAATCACTTGGCTCAGGCAGCTCGGGCTGTGCTTCAGAACACTTCTCAGATCAACCAGATGCTCAGTGATCTCAACCGTGTGGATTTTGCCAATGTACAGGTACCTTTAGCTTTAAAACCCAGACTTTAAAAAAGTTATTTCCACGTATTTTTTAAATTTTTACTGTTAGTTCTTATTCTATCAAGAAAGCAAAGTGGGAACATTTTTCTGATCTATATATATACAGTGATTCAGTCAAAACTTTCCAGCTTCTGCTTTGGCCATAAGAAAAAAAGAACCTCAGAAACATGATCTATTTCCATTTTCTCTGAAGGCTTCTTATCCTTCAGACCATGCATTCTGTCAGTTTTTATTTAATGCAGATGAAAGTGTAGACTACATGTGTTCTTAGAATGAACACCATGAACAATATCTGAAGATGAAATCTTGGATAGCATAGCTTCTCATCTTTCACTAAAAATATTGATCATAGAACACTATTTCTAGTACAGTTGGTTTAATTATTTTTAATAGGTTTCATATTTTTATNGTTTCATATTTTTATTTAAAATACAATATCATTAATATACTTTCTTTAAATGTTTGTGATTACATTTCCAATCTTTCCTAAGTAAAAGGGTAGAATTAGTTTCCAGTTATCTGTAAAACATCAATATATTATTTTTCATTTGCTTTAGAAAAAGGTTTCCCTTTTAACTCTTTCTTCTTCTTAGAAGAAACAAGACTTTTTCTCCTGTTGCTCAACTAACTTACATGGCCCAGATTACTGAGAGTCATAAAATTGTCTTCTTTCATGAACAAATATTTTTAAACATTTTAATGTAAAAGAAGTTCAGAAGTTCACTGGCACAGTTGAATTCTTTTTGCTTGTTGCAAAGATCTTTGAATAAATAACATTTAACATAATATAGTTATATTGCATAATTGTGTGTAAATTACATAAGATTTAGTATGTAACCAAATATATGGTATATTGTATTAGGTTGCAAATGCAAAATGAAGCTGGGGTTGGGTATTCTATTGCCATATGTTGGAACC
>VXBU01017316.1:15721-44287 GCA_013400315.1 Bombycilla garrulus
TATAGGATTAAGGAAAGCAATTCTTTCAAAATGCAAATTCTTCAAAGTACAAAGGGGGGCCAATTCAGTATTTTGTACTTTCCAAACCTTCAGTTAGGATTCCTTATTTTTGGGGTAGGTTCATGCTGCAGAGCAAGACCAGAAGGAAACTGTTTTCCACCTCCTCGGAAGTGGTTGCTACTTACTTGCCTTTCACAGAATCCTGCTCCATGCACTTGAGTTTGCGGCCAGAACTATTGGAAACGTGGAATAATCTCAGTAGCTGTAGAAGACATTTGAATCAGTATGTCCAAAGCTTAACTCTTCCATTTCTACCCATTGTTAACTGTTCTAATTAACCAGAGGACAGGAATCCCCAGCCCTGGGCAAACACACCAGCTTAATGTCCATATTTCCTCTACTTCTGGAGCTGGTAATTGTATTCTCAGGGAGACATAACATCCTCAAGGGCTAATGATTTGTCATCCTCCTCTCGAAATGTCCTTTCAGATTAATTTTTCTCATCTGAATATAACATAATTAACAGTATTGGTATTTCAAATGTCTACATTTGACTCTAGATTTAAGACCTCAGACATAAATGAAATTGTGCTACAAAATTGCTATTGTGCAATTCAAGTATCTTTATCAGGATCTAATATCTTACATGAACTCTCTTTCTACCCTCACTCTGAGCAACATAAAAAAGCAGTTGCTATGTGACAAGAAAGAGATCAACAACCTGTAACATCTTCACACTCATAAATAAGCCATTTTAAGTCTTTTCTTAGAACTTCCGTTGCCCATTGCTGATATGCATTCTCATTTGGATCACACAGAGGTTTCAAGCCCAGAATCACAGCTGCATATAGAGGAAATCGAATCTGAAAGGCCTGATCTCTATGACTGCTAAGCACACAAAATTTAAGGAAGTCCTGATAGAAATCTTTGACATTCAGAAAACACTGAGAAGTTTTTAATCTTCAGTAAAAAAAACAACAGAAAAAAAAAGAAAAAACAGACAACCCCCTTACAACAGAAATGAAGAAATGAGAATGTTCAGGTACTAGGCAGAATTTTAAGTTATACTAAAGATGCACAGATAGATCAATGATGTGTTTGATTGAACTGGATTTTCATAACATATGATATTTATCTCTCTTACACTATTTTTTCAGTGAAAGTGTCATAGGTAAGATTATTTTATTTCTTTTTCTGTCTCATTGAAGGTTTCTGCTGGAAAGCTCATTAGTTCTACTTTTTCCTGGTCCGAGAATTCTTAGGCTCATATGAAAATAGAAGATGGCCTAGAAAGTGGATGGGTTAAAAAAAAATCATTCTGAGTATATACTTTTCATCTTTAAGATACTTTTTCCTTCTAAATGCAGCTTTAGCAGTAATACCTCAAATGCTTTTAACTTTTAGATAAGCAGCAAGATCATAAAAACATATTAAGTCAGTTAGAAGTTAAACTTCCTTAATATCAGCCCTTTTCTTTTGCTTAGAATACCTTTGGGAATTCAGGATGTTTCAGACTTTTTTCCCCCTTCTTTCTTCTGTAAATTTTGAGGAAACTCTGGAGAGCTGTTACTGCATCAGAGGCTGCTTGGTTTTCTGGCACCCTGCACGGGTGTGAATAGGAGTGCTGGAAAAAACCTTGATACTGTTTACCAGGTAGGTACTAGTATTCTTGCACAGAAATTTTGTGGAATTGCTCATACATGCAATTATATTTATCAGTTTCTTGTAGAGAAAAACAAAAAAGTAATTCCATATTTCTTTCAGTGTGGTACTTACCTAACATACCCCTTGTCTTAGTGACTGTTATTACAGGAAGCAAGTGTAGCCATTACTCTTCATACACAGAGACATTTGCATCACTGTCTAGATTATGTCAATGATTATATTAACTGAATAAACTACCTCAAACACTTCTAAGGGACATAAGAACATCACCGTAGTGAGTTGTCTTTTGAAAATCTTCTAGTAACTGTGCTGGGGAGTGCTCCTGAGAGCTGTGGTTCTGTTGGGGTTTAACAGCAGTCAGCAATCAAAGTGCCACACAGCCACCTGCTCACCTGCAGGATCTGGGACAGAATCAGAAGGGTAAAAGCTGAAAAATTTGTGGGTTGAGATAAAGGCAGTTTAATAGGACAAGCAAAAGTCATGCACACAAACAAAACAAAACAAAGGAATGAATTCACTGCTTCCCATGGGCAGGCAGGTGTTCAGCATGTCCAGGACTACATGTCCAGGACTACATGTCCAAGGCCCTATCACATATAATGGTCAATTGGGAAGACAAACTCCATCACTCCGAACATCCCCATCCCCCTCCTCCTTTTTTCTCCCCACTTTCTATATGAGCATGAAGCCACATGATCTGGAATATTACTTTGGTCAGTTGGGGTTACCTGTTTTGGCTGTGTCTCCTTCCAGTGTCCCAGGCACCCTCAACATCCTCACCAGTGTGGCAGTATGAAAAGCAGAAAAGGACTTGGTATTCAGTGATAAAAAAACCCCTCTATATTCTTAGCCTTTTGTTCTGCACAAATCCAAAACACATGCCCATGCCAGCCACTGTGAAGAAAATTAACTCTACCTTAGCCAAAGCCAGCACAAGTCAATAGTATATTTTTGTCCCACATGAAACTACACTGTTCCAAATAATTTCCAAGCACAATTTGTGATATATTATGGATCATTTCCACTAGTCAGTTTCCATGTCCCCAAGTCGCTTTATAAGCTAAAATTATTTAGAGTGTGGAAGTAAGCTCTTCTCTCCTAGTTGGTGTCAGCAACTGTAACTCAGGCGTATTTAACTAAAATTATAGTATATGAAATGTCTCAAGAGAGACTACGTAGTTTTTTTCATTGGCATAATGAAGGGATAGTAATAATCTCACTTTGTAAAGCTCACTTATTCCCCCTCTCAGAGTAGCCAGCCAGAATGACCTTGTCTCCTTGACATCTGGCTGAGAACCCTAAGACCAGCTGATAAACAAATCTCATCTCCTTCCTTCGAATTTCAACTAGAAGTGATGATGCTCATTTTAACAATTCTTTGCTTACTAAGGCACAAGAAACCTGTTGCCAGCTCTTAGTCATAAGATTTACTAGTGTGAAAGCAGTGATCCTGCTTTTTAAATTGCATCTGTGAGTACATTTTCTCACTCAAACTAGGCAGAAAAACCAACCTAAAACTGCTAATGTACACTAAAAATCACAGACAATATAGGTTATTGCAGGAAACTTCATTAGGTCTTAAAAGAGAGAAATCCCAAAGATATAAACCAGGCAGTGTACAAACTATTTTTCTGAATATCACTTTAAAACAGATTCCTATCTGTTCTGTGCATACCCATCCAATTTAGGTCAACAACTAAAGATGTTCAAAGTGCAAACTCTTCTGATATAAGGGACTCTGGGGAAATAAACTAGTTTTACTTAAAAACAATTGCTAATGCAGTGATGTCGCTGAATAAAAGTAATTAACTCATATTCTCAAGGGAAATTTCCTACATCCTTAAATATAAAGGTATCAAAGAAACTCTTAAACACATAGAAGGCAAATATTTACAAATTAATATCGTACCTGTCAAAGTTAAATAGATTTTGCAAAAGTCCAAGACAGGTAGTCAAACATTTCATGTCGTTGCCAATGACAGTAGTGGAATTCTTTTTTTAAGACACCAGTCTCATATTGCAATTGCTAATTCTTAAGGCACACTTTATCCCTTTTCCTGATGTTTTCTTACATTCTGGTGCAGCCTCATTCTTCCTCCTTGATAGCTCATTCTACTTGTCATACCACATTTGTGGTATTGCAGCTTCTAGCTAAAAAAATATCAAAGAGACAAATAATGAAGATACAGAATCAAGAGTGGCTGGAACTTTATTGCCATAAATGTGGGAAGATCTAGGACTATTTCTGCACAGTATTTCTTTGTCTTGTCTGGAAAACAGTTTTGAAGATTTTAGTAATTTCATGGATTATCTGTTTGAAGATACCAGTTTCAAATTTCCTTTCCTTACCTTTCCTTCCTTACCTACAAAGTATAGACAAACTGGAATGGGGATTGCATATTAGTGTAGCGTATATTCATTGACAATATCTATATTGGCCTTTAATCTGAACAGTATTTTTTAAAAGTTGAGTATATTTCCATCATTCCACCTTATAATTAAAGTAATGTTAAAATTGTGTAGGGATGAGGTTTTAGGAAGACCTGTGAAATACAGTTACTTACTTTTGGATTTGAGAGAAGGAGAGGCAAAAATAGAGGTGAAGAAAACATCAATGTGTATCAGCAATGAATTTTAATCAAATAAAGGAGAAATGTGCAGAATCACATTTCTGTTAACACAGATGAGAATTCTATATTAATACAAAAGTTTACTGATCTGCACTCTAGAGAGAATAAAATTTTATACTGTGGGCACAGATAAAAGTATGTATAAAATATTTTCATTCCTAGGGCTATAACTAAGCTATATTTTGAGAAGAAAACAATTATTTTCATTGCTGTGAACTGTATACAAAAAAGATGCAACTACTCATTTTTATAATGTCATTTTAATATTTTGTTTTCTGTTTTTTAACTGTCCAACTTTCAGTGACATTTGCTGTGTTTTCTGATTTTTCAGGCTTTGGGAAAATATTTCCTGCATATATTTCAATTTGATCTCCATCCATCTAAGTGCAAAACCTTGCACTGTTATGTACTTGTGGAATAAAAATATACTCGTTAACATTTGCTGATGGTACAGAATCCATCTCACCCAGCAGCAAACATTGAGAAGGAAGTATCTTGACTAAAGGGAAAACAGACTCTGAAGTTCTCATGGAAAGAGCACAAGAAAAATATTAGCATGCAGATATTAACTTGTTTTTCACAGATAGTACTGAAAGTTTTATTCCTATAAGATTATACCACAAATATGCTTGTGCAGGTCACTTGTGTGGAAGAGAAAACTGGCAATTATATTTGGGATTTCAATGTCAGTTACATTTCTTGGGTTATAATTATATAAAATTATCATACCTGTGTGGTAAATGTCAGCATCAAAGACACAGGCAAAAGAATGAGAGAACAGTGCACCTCAGAGGAGAAGAGGCAAGCATCTTCCCACAGATTATATGAAGGGAAATCAATTTAGTTCTAACTGGTTTTATTAACCATGAAATAGCACCTGTGATAACAAGAATTTTTTTTTTTTTTCTGAAAGGATCAGAACAACTGCTAAGGAGAAGACACACATAATGGTATCTCCTGGAATTACTTAACCCACATTAAATCTGCAAACACTCTTGGTTACTGGAGGGGAAGCATAGCTGTTCAACAGGAGTGTGTATGTAAGATTCATACTTACACTTTCTCATAAAGCTATGCTAGAATTCACAGATTCCTTCTGAATTTACACCTGGTAAACATTAATAACAAGGGAAGGATTCCTCCCTCATGCCATTGTATTGCCATTTGGATTACCAGGGGCACATGAGAATGGGCCTTGAGAAAATGCTAATAACTCAAGTGGAGACCTGTGAATGAGTGAGTCCTGCCAGACATCTGGGTGCAACACGCATGAGGGAACTAATGACAATCCATCTATGGCATCAGTGTGGTCTTTGGGATCCTGCTTACTGAAACACAGTGCTTGCCCTGTTTTGAAGGATGTCACAATATGTTACAGATCTAACCTCTGAGAAGAAAAGAGGAACAACTTAAGGGATTTCTCCTTTCCTATTAATGAGATTGATTTGTAACAAACATGAGGATTGTTAATGGAAAGAGAGTGTTACTTTATTGTTGCATGTCTGGGTGTGTAGTTACCATGTCTCTGGCTGTATAAAATCTGTATAGTTCTGAGAAGCTGTACCTGCCTTATTTCCTTCTGGTATCCTGTTCAGCCAGAAGAATATCGAGAAACAAGGAGACTAACACATTTTTATTGTTGTATTGTTGTATCTATTTCAGTCTTGACTAATTATTTTAGTGATTTAATGTAGATGCAGTAGAAACTGATTCATCACTAAAAATGAGTTCCACTGCAGAGACTATTATAAAATGGCTGAATAAATCTATGTTAAAGAATAGACCCTTCCTCCCATGTGATTTATGGCATGCAGCTGTATATTATTTCTACAATCAGTAAATACTGCAGAGAGATTTCTAAAAGACTAGACACCTTTGAAGGATATTGCTGACAGCTTTTAGTTGTTGCACAGCAAGAGTTATTCACCACCTTTCACCAGACAGAAATTACAAACTCTATTCTCATTTTTCTATTCTCATTTAAGAAATGTGAACTAGAAACTTCTTTATTGCTACATTTTATATGAAGATTAGGTCCTTAAAGGAGTAAGTTACTATTATCATGCATAATATGGTATGCATCAAAGCAGAGGAACATAAAATACTTCATCTGATATTTGCAGCATTTTAGCATTTGCTATGTATTATTGTAAAGTGCAGAATTTTATAGGTAATAAAGGATAAAATCATCCACAAGAAGAGAAATAAGTTCTGTGTAGCACAGACTTATGTGTATGAATTATTTAAGATTAAATACTTTTATAATGCTTGAGCACAAGTCTGTCTGTTCTGCCCCATTACCCTGGGCATGTATGACTTACATAGCATAAAGATAAAACATTAGGTTATAAAAACTTGTCCTTTTAGCACTAGGAGAACCCAGAAGTACTTAAAGACAGATAAGCAATGTTTTAAGTTTTCACCAACTGGCCTGCCCTGCAGGTGTAGTAAAACTTGGGTGCTATTAATGTTCAAATTAGTCTTGCAGAAGATATGTAAGTATGAATTTTTGAATCTAATGGCTCCATCCAGCTTAAGTGTGTAGTGGTTCCAAGCAACTCGCCACAGTTGCATCCCTTTAGCAGTTGTGAGATGATGACACTATGAAACCATACACCATCCTGCCCTAACCTTTCTGCCTAAGCAGGAAGCACTCCTTGACAGTACTGCTGACTCTAAAGCAAATCCACCTGACTGCTTAGTTTTAATCAGCTTGGTTTTAATTTAGCCTACCAAATTAGTGAGAATATTGCGTCTGTGAAATACTATGCCAGAGCATCTTACCTACCAATCAAGTGAGTGTTCCCCCAATATATATAGCTTATTACATAAGTAAGGCAAAGGCTGCAGAACTATTACCTTTTGGCTT
Source organism: Bombycilla garrulus (assembly GCA_013400315.1). Classification (NCBI taxonomy): domain Eukaryota; kingdom Metazoa; phylum Chordata; class Aves; order Passeriformes; family Bombycillidae; genus Bombycilla; species Bombycilla garrulus. The sequence goes on from VXBU01017316.1 coordinate 22,886, forward strand.
GAATCACCTGTGTTTTCTTGACATAAGGAATGACATAATTTCTTTCTTTTCTAAGTTTTCTTATTGCAAAACATGATCCTGAATGAATCTGGTATTGTTCTGAATTTGTGCCTGGAGTCTTTTGCCAGTAGGAGGGGTTTGCTAATGTGTTATATCAGAGAACCAATTGGAATAACAATATTATTGAAGAAAATGAAAATTCCTTAGGGAAGAGGAATTACCATATAGCAAGTAGAAACTGTTTAGATTCACATATTTGGTAGTCATAACTATGACTGTAGAAATAAGAATACAGTTACACTAGAAATTGGGAGTACTTTGACTTAAGAGAGAATTCAGCTGTTATTATGTTCCCGAAAGGTCACCTGAATGAATAAAGAGATAATCAAGGGGCTCTCAGCATGATAACTTAAAAGAATATGTAAAAGAAAACAAGTATAAAAGAAACTTCATTGAAATCAGGATGGCAAACTGACCTGCTATGGAGAAAAAAAAAAGAGTAACACAAAGGGAGAAATATGGCTGCATGTGCTGTTATTTAACGGATGAGAAAAACTGGATATACAAGGTCAAAATTAAATAGGCTCATTGAGAATAAATGAAACAAAAAAAACCCCTTGAGAATCAGGCATTATTTTGTAGGAGAATGAAACAGAGACTTATTCTGTAAAGGGCACTGATGGTTAGATAATTATAGGTGCAGGAAAGGACAAGACAGCTGTCAAAAAGCTGTTTGTTACCACTTGGTTAGTGAATTTTCTGTACAATGGTAACCAGACCGTAACATAAAGAAAAGTAAAAGAAGTGGATATGTTGTATTACTACAGGTTGCAAGGGCTGGTGAAGCTCAGTTTTATTTGTTGAAAAAATCCTGAGCAGTCTTAAAACTGATCGAGATTACTGCTTCAAATGTGGAAAAGATAAGGCACATATGGAATATAACTTGAAAAGCGGCAAGAACTTGAAAAATTTCAAGTTTTTCAGTGTAATGTTAGCATTCGATAAAGTTTTAGAACAACCACTCTGGGACCAAATGCCAGTTAACTATCCAAAGTAGATTTCTGAATATCAATCAGTGGACCCCTATGTAATTCCTCTTTTGGTTGAAAAGAGGGATAAATAGGTTGTATGAGATACTGGCTTTGGTATGTCATCATCCTGCTAGACATTCTTATTTGCAAGCCAAGGAAAGATGGTCCAAATAAAATGGTCATTCAGTGGGGAAACACTATACTCTTCTCAACTTTTGCTCTTAGTCTGGGAGGTCATTCCAATATTACATAAGCCTGTCTATGGCATGTTTCTGTTCAAGATTTTAGTTAATGGCCTGGATGGTGGAAAACAGAACATATTGAGAAAGTCTGCAGCTATTGCTGGAATACCGAAGGTTTTAAATGTTTTGGAGGGAAGAGAGGATGATTGGCATTCAGAGTGTTCTTATTACAATAGACTTGTGTGTTGGGTTGAAGACAGGTATCTGCTGGGGAAGGCAGGAGCCTCCCTTGGAAAGCCCATCCCTCCGAATTACTAAAATTAAGCAGCCTTCAGGCAAGATATGGGGAGGAATAACAGTCCTTTACTAGTGAATATAACAAGATACAAATGAACAATAACTACGGTATTAACAACAACTACAACTACAAAAAAAATAGGTCAGGGACCCCTGCGGCAAAGTCGAGGAGAGGGATGGGGGGAGGCTTTGCTTCACGAACCCCCGGCCAGTCTCCATCATAGGTCGCTCTGACAGGCCTCTGAGAAGAAGGGAAGAACTCCAAGATGGAACACAGGAGTCCTGGTGCAGGGATGGATGAGATGGGTCACCGTTCTTCCCGCAGTCTCAGCAGGGAGTCCCAACAGGGCAGCGCGTTGTGAGCCTGTCTGGAGTACCGCAATGTGTTGGTTCATCCCAGCCACTGTTTGCACTGTTTGCATAAATATTTAAAGAGCCTTCTTACCTGTCTTTGTTTCAAGACTGCATGCTCTAGTAACTTCCTATTGTGATCATATTACCACTTAAAGTGCTGATCTGATTTAGAGATTTGACAGATTTATGTGCTTCCCTAAGGCAGAAACACCACTGAATCAGTGAAGAGTACTGAGCTGTAACATCAAGCTGACATGAAGCTATGTGATTTCATTCAGTAGCAGTGCAAAATGTAAATGCCTGCCAGTTTCAACATTTTTATAAGTATTTTGTTGAACCAAGAGTTATCTCTAAGCATTTAAATAGTCTCACTCTGGCCCCTGGAATGATTATATGTTAAAGGATGTGTTTTGCTACTCTAATTCCGGGCCTTAAACCCTTCAAAAAAGGCTTGCCAGAAGCAGAACATTTACTATTCTACTTCAATCTCTGCATTATACCTTTTTAAAGAGAACTGACATAGCTTTTTCTTCTTCTGTCCTCTTTTTTTTAGCTATTAGCTGAATTCTAAATGGAATTCTCAAAATTTGGATTGCCTTCCTGCAGCTGAGATGTATTTAAAAATTAATTAAACTGGCAGTTTCTTATTGCCAGCTAAAATACTTTTAAGCACATTTTCATTCCATTTCAAAAGATGGAGTTCCTTTCTGATAGCTTGTTAGCTAATGCATTCCATCAGACCAGTGTCTTTCCAGCAAAAAAAAAAAAAAAATTATCTTTCTAAGGATATGCATTGATATAACTTCCAGTGTTCCTTTTTGAAATCTTTCCTGTCTTTGACTTAGAGACTGCTGCTCACAAGCTGTATTTGATGCAGAATTTTAACCTAGTGAAAGTGTATGAGAACTTTGAATTTCAGTGGAACCAGGATTTTATTCACAAGTTTTATACTCTTATCTGTGAGATTGTTTTTGTTCCTTTTCTGGTTTCTTTCTCTGACTTACAGACAGTTTGTGTCATATGTGGCATCTACAGTGACATCTACATTTTCATATGCAATTATATATTGGCAATTGTTTGACATGATGAAATATGATGTCTTTGCAGAAAAAAAACAGCTCTACATTATTTTCCTGGGCAACAAGTAGGACATTTACTCTTAGCTATAGAAACCTTGATGACAGAGCTGGCAGATTTTGCTTCATTATTGTTGTACACTTTAAACTGCTGAATGCTCCCCGACATTTAAAACATAATGCAGAAAAACATTGTCATAGATAGTGACTTGTAAATTACACAAGACTTTGCTTAGAAAAAGTAACAGTAATTACAGAACTTTAGGACAATGGTCTTTAGAGTGGTGTGTGCACCCCAGGGTATGCACAAGAAAGTCTGTTGGAGTAGGGAAAGAGAATAGTTTTTATACCGTTGACAAATAAAATAATATTTTAAACTTTCTTTATTTTATTAAATCTTATCTCTTTTATTTTATATTTTATGTCCATTTTATTCAGCTATGGGCTGCAACTTGGTATTTTTGAAAAATACAAATCTAAAATAAATATGGTATTTTACAAAAATACAAAATCACTCAGTAGCCAGTGAACAGATAAAGATGCGTGACCACATACCCGTACTCAGGAAGTGTTAGACATTTAGTCCAATTAAGGATCCTGTTGATCTTGCTTGTAGCTATCTAAAGCTTCTGGTCTCTTACACAAATCATGGTTTACCAGTCTAAAATCACAAGCATAGAGACAAGTGTGCATCTGGACCTTTGAGATCAGGGCATTACCATGATAAATCCAGAGAAAGATATTAAATTACTGCAGCTGCTCTGCCAGGAAGACAATACTTGTCTAGTTTGGTTTATTTTAAATTTTTGGGAAAACCCCATCCTAGTGCAGAAATGCTGATTGTAGTGACTGTCATGTGTAGACCTGTTGGAGCCAGCCCAGAGAAGTCCAGAGTTCATCAGAGGGCTGGAACACTTCTCCTTTGAAGACAATCTGAGATGGTTGGGGTTGTTCAGCCTGGGAAAGAGAAGGCTCTGGGGGAACCTTGTAGCACCTTCCACTACTAAAAAGAGAGATGGAAAGGGACTTTTAGAAGGGCAAGGAATGACAGGATAAAGGGGAATGGCTTTAAGCTAACAGAGGGTAGATTTAAATTAGTTATTAGGAAGAAATTCATTACAATAAGTGTTGGTGAGGCACTGGAACAGATTGCTTGGAGAAGCTGTGAATGCAAATCTCCCAGAAGTGCTGGAAGCCAAGCTCGATAAGACTCTTAGCAACCTGATCTATGGGAAGGTGGTCCTAATCATAAATAGCTCTCCCTGTGGACTAATAAGTCTTTATTTTACAGAAATTAAAATACTTTTGATCAAGAGAAAATGAGAGAGATAGAATTTTGGCCCTGTACTTCTTTTACTATTCCTATCCATTTAAGAAATGAGCAATCAATTAGCATCAATTAGCAATCATAAACATGAAAATAAAATGTTGAAAAAAAGCCTGTGCTCACTTAAGACAATGAAACGATCTTCAGTGCAAAACCATCTTGTTTTTAAAATGATGAGAGCTTAACCTACTGCTTCCATCTGAATTTTAAATATTTTTGGGGGAATTGGTTTACCTGTATGTATCAGAGGGACATACCCATGCAAGCAAAACTTTATGTTTTATGAGTATAAAAAATATGCTTAAAATGCTTTTCAAAACCAGCACACTCAACTCTCTCTGAAATAAATACCAGTTAGGAACAGAAGAAAATAATTTGTTGTTTGATGAAGAATCTTATTTGAAGAATTCATTTATTATTGATTTTTTATTACCTCCATCTTAATTTTAATGTAGTTCTGTACAAAAAACATATCGAGAAGCTGTCCATGTGTACTTGGTAAACCTGTTGCCCTTATAGCTGTAGAACTTACACTAAAATCAGTGCCAGTTTTCCTGAAGCATAGTCATAACTTCATGAGGAATTGGAAGATCCACCTGAAGTATGAAGGAGAACAGTAGTCTAATATATAAAAATTAAACTAATAAACATTTGCTTTCAGTGAACCCAACAGAAAACAAATAAAAATGGAAATATAGGTTAGAAAAAATAGCATGTACGTACCATAACCAGATCGTCTTTTGAGGTGGCCATCATTACAATGGTCCCTATAATAGCAGGCAAACAGATTTGTATATAGGTCACAACAATTACAGAGTGAGAATTGGTTAAAACATCATCAGAATGACATGACGCATATTACAGTAAAAATTGATTTTTGCCCAAAGTCTGGAATGTAGGTCTTACAGAGGTGATCCTGTGGATGAATAGTGATGTGTTCAGGGTTACATCCATCATGGAGAAATATACCATGATTGTCTCATAGAACAGTTTTCAGTTATTTTATTGGTCTTGGACAGATGCATTTTTACACTACCTATGCTAAAAGGAATGACACATTTGCACTCAGTGTCTTGCATCTGATGCTATCCCCTTCATTTGCATCTCATTAAGAAAGGTGGAACATGCTTAATTAGATAAAAAGACACAACTATTATTGTGGTAGAGAATAACCAAGAAACAATTCAATGACAATTTTATTCAGCCTACCTTCCTTCTTCCATTCCACCAATTTAAATATGGAATAATGGATTATTATGTACAGCATCCAAGAATGGAAATGAGTGTTACATTTTTGTCTGTGTCAATGTGACTGAGGATATTGAATTTTAGCTGTTTCAGAACGCATTTAATGTGTTCTCAGGTTTGTTATAATTTGTGGTCATTATATTTTGATTTAACTATCCTGATCTACAGTAGCTAGAAAACTAAACTCACATCTCTTAACAGTTAGATTTACTCCATCTAAATTGCACTGTTCTTAATCCAGGAACATTTTTTTAACTTTTAAATTTAAATACTAATATTAATTTCCATCTGCCCTCTCAATTAAAAATATGGCCAATGCTACTACTTATTGAAAAGGTTTGAAATAGATTTCTCTACCTAACCACCAGAAAGATGGGTACAAAAGAAAACAAATATTGTACAGAAACAGAAGTTAGCTCCAAACTATCTGCACAACTGAGACAGTTCAAGGAGAGAGAAAAGGTGTTTATAAAACTAGTTACTGATAATGCTCTTCTGAATTTGATACAGTAACTAAATTACTTCCTCAGGTGAAAATTTCACATTTATCGAAATGAAACCTCTCAGGAAAAGGAAATTTACAGGCTTTTTTCTAATGGGACAATGTTTGAAGAATCATAACAGAGAAGCTTCCCTATGAGGTGGAGGGAATGAAGTAATTCTGCTCAACGAGAAACTTATTGGAAAGTAATAAGAGACTGATAAAATAAGGATATGGAAGTTATTTTTTGGGCTTTTCTTGATGTACAAATAGAAGGCTTGCTATTAAAAATGTAAAAACTTATTTATAATCCTTTACAAAATATATAATTTAACTAGTCAAACTCTGCCAAATGTTAGATAAGAGCTAAGAGCAAAATATCCTTTCTTTTTGAACCTGATGTTTTAATGACCTTCATTACATTAGGGTAAAAAAATGTATGGAAAGAGATATGAATGGATTATATCTTGTTTTTGAACATATTTAACCAGTCACTGTGGCGGTCTGCAAAACGTCTCAAAATTTCTCCAGTAGGTATATCATGCATAATAGTCCAGTGGGAACTTATGCCCTCCTGCTGAACTCCAACTTGTGGTAATAGAAGCATCATTTGTCTCAAGAAGTGGAGCTTCTCCCCACTGGACTAATTTCTATACAAACAAGTTGACTGTTTGCTTTCAAGTGTTGGGGAGAGACACAAATGGTGTTTGGATCCCAGGAAACTTAAAGGAAAGGATTCCTGGTAATAGGAATGATAGGCATTTATCCCTTTTTGAACCTTATGTACTTACCTACCACATAGTGAATTTAGTAGAATCATAGAAACATCAAGGTTAGAAAAGGCCTTCAAGATCTATCATGTCCAACCTTCTGCTCAGCACCACTGCTGTTACCTCAAACCACTAAACTATATTGCCCAGCAGCAGATCCAGATGCCTCTTAAACAACTCCAGGGATGGTAACTCCACCCTCTCCCTGGGAAACCTATTCCAATGCCTGACCACCCTAAAAATGAAAAAAATGTTTTCTAATATCCAATCTAAATGTCCCTTGTCTCAGCTTAAGGTCATTTCCTCTAGATCTCCCACTGCAGGCAGTGAAGGAGAGACCAGTCCTCACCTGGCTACACCTTCCTTTCAGGGAGTTGTAGAGAGCTGTGAGGTCCCCCTGAACCTCCTCTTCTGGAGACTAAACAAACCCAGGTCCCTCAGCCAATCCTTGTAAGCCATTTTCTTTAGTTTCTTCATGAGCCTTGCTGCCCTTTGCTGGACATGCTCCAGCACCCCAATCTACTTCTCAGAGGGAGGTGCCCTGAACTCTAGGGCACCTTCACTCTTGAAGGTGAAGCTTTCAGGGGGATGATAATTTTAGTTCTGCTGGCTAAATTATTATTGATTCAGGCCAGGATGTCATTTGCTTTCTTGGCCACTTGGGCTCATCCTAGCTCATGTTCAGCCTCTGTCAGCTGCCACCCTGAGTCCCTTTCTGTTAAACAGCTCTCAAGCCACTCCTCCCAGAGCCTATGGTGCTGCCTGGGGTTGCTGTGACTCAAGTGCAGGACCATGCACAGGACCTTGTTGAACCTCTTGCAGTTGTAACCTCAGCCTGACGGAATCTATCCAGGTCTCTCTGCAGAACCTTCCTACTCTGGAGCAGATCAACACTCCTGCCCAAATAGGTCTCATCTGCAAATTTACTGAGGGTGCACTCAATTACCTCATCTAAGTCATCAATAAAGAAGTCAAACAGGACTAGGCCCAAAACTGTCGCTGTCTGCAGGGTCTCCTAGCCTGAGATCACCCACAGACAGGACATTCAGGTGGTTGTTCGAGTTCATGTTCTTTTTCCCAGCTCTTTCACCGAAGGAGACACAGAAGCCATTTTCTGAGGTTTTCAAGGTTGTTTATTCTTTCTTATCTAATGGAATTTTCTCTCTGAGTAACAGAGGTCTGTCTAACAAGCTAGTCTGAGGCACTCTCTCTGCCCAGAAGGCTGGCCTTATCATTTATAGTACATTTTACATAATTTAATGTTTACTGTTAATTTCCAATCTGTGACCCTTACAGTTTGTCCAGTTTTCTGACAAACCAATCCAGAAATGCCACCCTGGCTCAAAGATGGATGACATGAAAAAGAAGAATAAATGACATACCATGTGTAAAAGTCCTCCATCTCAGCTCTAAACTTCTTATCATAACAATGTCACAAACTCACATTTTTACCTTCTAACAATCTAATTTATACTCTACTTATTTTTTGCGACTTGTAATTCTTCCTGCAATGATGATAACCTTTTCCAGAGAAGCCAGGGGAACACCCTGGACTCCAACAACCACCACAGACCAGCCTCCAACTGGATTTAACTTCATTGACCACGATGCTCTGGGCCTGGTCACCCAGCCATATTTTGACCCATCAGAGTCTACTCACCCAAGCTGCGAGCAGTTTTTCTAGGGGATGCTGTGGGAGATGGTGTCATATGCTTAGATAAACTTCATCCACAGCCTTCGCCTCATCTACTAAGTGGGTCACTGTGTTGTAGAAGACGATCAGGTTAGTCAAATAGGACCTTCCTTCCATAAATCCATGTTGGCTAGGCCTGATTCCTTGGTTATCCTGCATCTGCAGTGTAAGGGTAGTCAGTATGATCTATTCCATAACCTTGACCAGAGCTGAGGTTAGGCTGACAGGCCTGTAGTTCCTTGGATCATCCTTCTGATCTTCCTTTTTGAGGGGTGTTACATTTGCTAATTTCTAGTCAGCTGGAACTTCTCCAGCTGACCAGGACTGTTGGTAGAGGATTGAAAGTAATCTGTTAAATTCTTTCACCAGTTTCCTCATCCCTCTGAGGTGGATCCCACAAGGGCCCATAGACTTACACACATCTAATTGGCATAGCGCGTCACTAACCACCTCCCTCTGGATTGTGAGGGCTTCCCTCATCTCCCCCTCACCAACTTCCAGCTCAGTGAGTGAGGTATGCTGAGGACAACTGGTCTAGATGTTGGAGACAGAGGCAAAGAAGGCACTAAGTACCTCTGCCATTCCTCATTCTCTTAACTATAACACCCTCTGCACTCAGCAAATTATGGAGACACTCCTTGAGTCTCCTCTCACGAACAATGTATTTATAGAAACCAATTTTATTTTGAAGTGTAGCAGCCAAATCAAGTTGTGGTTGGACTTTGTTCCTTCTAATCTTTTCCCTACATGACCTTGTGACATCCTTGTAGTTGTCCCAAGTCACCTGACCTTCTTTCTAGAGTCAAGAGATTAATTTTTTCCCTAGGTTCCAGCTTAAGCTCTCTGCTTGATCAGGCTGCTCTTTTTCCTTAGTGACTTGTCTTCCTATACCTTGAGACAGACAGCTGCTGAATATTTCACAATTCCTTTTTCAAGTACACTAACCTTCCTGGACTCCCTTGCCTTCCAGGACTGACCCCCATGGGACTCTGTCAATCAATCTCCTAAACAGGCAAAAATCTGCCTATTAGAAATCCAAGGAGGAAGGTTCCCCTCCTTTCTTCAGCCACTATTGAAACCTCTAACATTTCTGGTGCTCCAGACAGCCACTGAGCAGCACATCACCCACCCATCCTCTGTTCACAAACAACAGGTCCAGCAGAGTACCTCCTCAGATAGCTCATTTTTCCAGTTGTAAAAGGAAGTTTACTTCCACACACTCCAGGAACCTCCTAGATGCTTCCTCTCTTCTGTGCAGACATCTGAAAAGCTGACATCACCCATGAGTACAAGGGCTTGTGACTGTGGGGCTTCTTGCAGAACACTCCAAGTGCCGGTTCTCCCCAGCTGGCTGGTTTGTAACAGAGTCCCTGCAGACCTGTGCCCTGCTGACTTTCCCCAGTCTTCACTCAGAGGCTCTCAGCTGTTGTCTTCATTGTCACCAATTTCAATACAACCAAAGCACTCCCTAACACACAGTGCTATCCTACCACTTCCCTTGCTTCACCTGTCTCTTCTGAAGAGCTTATAGCCACCCATTGCAGCAGTCCAGTTGTGAGAGTCATCCCACTACATTTCCATGATAGAAGTCACCACCGAGGAGGATGCAGCCAAAATTTAAAACATTAATCTCTAAATGAACATACAAGACTTGTGTAAGTAAGAGAATGGGTAATAATTTTTTTCCTGCAGTCCTCTGTTGTGTGTTTAGAGCCAGGTATACTCCCCACCTGAATGATATTGCAGACACAAAGAGTCATAAATCACATCTTCTGCAGCTCTAGTCTCATTATTGTCCTGCAATAAATACAAGTAAATACAAGCAAATTTATCCACATGATGGCAATGTTAATCTGATTTTAAGATAAACAAAAACAATATGTGCATTTATGCAGGAATTTTTTTTTGTTTGAAAAGCCTTAGCCAGCATAATTACTTACTAGAGTTTTGCACAAGCAGAAATGGAGAATGAGCAATTGAATTCAAGGGTGAAATCATAATACTGACTTCTTACTAAAACAGGATATAGTGCAGAAGAGGACTGATAGAAAGTGAACAGTAGATGTGTGGCTACGGTGTTAATTTTAACGGAGTTATCTTTAGAAAAACCTAAGATTAACTTTGTACAGTTAATTATTAAACTATGTTTTTTCTTAGTTTACATAATCAGTGTTGAGTGGAGAAAAATAGAATGTCCTGTAGGGAAAAAAATAAAGAGGCTTTTGCCATATTCCTTTTTCTTCTAAAGGAAACGTACAAAAACAGGTAAAAACTGGCGTTTTACCCTCCCCTCTGGAGAAGTGGAAAGATAGAAATTAATTGCTCCTCTCAGAGACATAATTCTACTCTGCTTTACAGTAATGCAATTGTGTATTGCACCAGACTACAGGTTCAAAAAAAGCTTGTCTAGCATTTTATGATTAACATAAAATTTGTCTTATCAAGAAAAACTGTGATGAACCTTGAGGGATACATGATGTACTGGATGCATAAAACATACTGTGACTCTTTTGTGTGAACAGTCATTAAGTGAAAATTATTGGAGAGAAAGGAGAGGAAGGGTCTAGTTTATTAAAATTTTCTTAACACTTTGTTTTCAGATTGTTTGTGTTTTTTATTTTATTTTTTAATAGTGGCAAAGATACAAGTGCCACAGTGATGAGTTCTTTAATGTAAGTGGTTGGAGACAGCATATAACCAAATTAATAAGCTGCTAGCTTTGCAACTGAGTACATTGCAATATGTGTCTATGGGCAAGATTTTAACTCTCATAAAGCCTACTTGTAGAGATGAAGATTCCTGGAAGTTTTAGCAGGATTTTGCACTACAATTACACAGATATAATGCACCATTCAGAGAGTATTGAGGGCATCTGATCCCATGTGCTCAGGCAAGATTAAAAATGTGGGACCCTTAATTAGGTGATCTCAGGCTAAAAGAACCCATCAGTTTTTACTTATTTTGAACTTAACTGAGTGACAACAGAAACTGTGAAGAGGAAGTTCAGATGACTTAACTAGAAAGGGAATGTTGAACGTCTGTGGCAGGGTGATAGAGGTCCTGAAAGAACAGAAATTTGCTTAGAGTTTAGGAGTTTATAAAGAGTGATTAATGGGATAAGAGACCAGAAGGAAAAAAACCAAACAAACAAAAAACATTAGGAAGAATTAATGTTGTCAAAGAACAGCATTAGCACCCAAGATATAGCATGAAACCTGCCATACCCTTTCGCTGTTAAGATTTGATCAAATCTCACTTCAGTGTAGCCTCATGAGCTTTGTTCCATTGTAGCAGACAGGATCTGCATGGCTTATCATGATAGCAAATTCTCTCTTTAGGTTATATAATATGTGCTTCAAGCACCATGATTAGCCAAAACACCTATTTGCCCTCATTGTAGTTTCCTTTGCTGATCTCCTTTAAGGCCATCTGGTCAACAGACTGGAAATAAGATTGGGGCACAGTGGCCTGAGCTACTTAATGGTATCCTGGGCTTCTTCACTGTTTGCTTCCCTGGTCAACCAAAGAGAGCCCATATTGTTGCTGTGATGAATACATGGAAATGATTGTTTCCTAGCAACACTGAGGGCACATCTAAGATTTGTCTGGATTCACAGACTAAGCTGTGTCCAGCAGGTTTATTTTGAACTGGCTTAATCCCATACAATCACAACCAAGACAAGGTAGCAGTACTGTCTTCCATCACTCTATACCCAAGGCCCCAGGATTTTTAAAACTGTTTGAAAACAGACAACAATTTCCAGAAGTTTCTACCTCTAGTGATAGAACTGAGTAGCTAAACTGCTTTGGTAGGAACAGGCTAAGAAACACTCTTATTATTTGATCATGGAAGGATCAAGAGGCTTCATGCTCAAGGCATCAACTTCTGTGGATCTCTTTTTTGTGGGTCGCTGAAATTCATTTGTTACATAGGAATACTGGGTGATTAACTTAACCTGAAGGCCTGAAGTTAGTAGGGTACTTAAAAGTTAATGAGCAGCAACAATGAATGAACTCTTATAAACTGGCAGCCAGTAGGGCATGCTGCTAAGGGGCATTTCTGCCTTACGGTATCCCTGTTTGTACACTCCAGCTAACACAAGCAGTAGCATTTGTGCACAGAGATTGTACCAGGAAAATTCATACAGAAAAAGAAGGTAGTTGCAGCTGAGTAATTCCTCAAGAGCACATTCACTTCCAGCAAAAAAAACCACACAACTTTTCTCCCTGACAAGGCCCCAGATTCTTTGGAATACCTGGTGGTTTACTACTGTGCAAACTAATGCCATAGGTGAAGGAGATTAATAGGTCAGCAAAGACAATATCCTCATGGCCTTTGTCAATATCACTCTAAAAGCACAGTCTGTGTGGGCCTCTCTAACTCCATGTGACTCATCTCTGTGTAGATAAAACAAATTGTTTTTCATTTACAAGGATAAAGTTTATTTGCAAAGACAAAACAAAAAAGCCCTGCTTTTTCTAAGTTGTATTTTTAAAATAACAGTGAAAATGTGAAATGTGAAAAAATGGAAAAGAAATCATAATAACATTTTTTTAAATGGATATGGATAAATATACTACTGAACTGCAGGTATTACTGTTGAGCTCCAGATTGTGTGCATAAAATAGGAGAGTTTATATTCTTTATAAGTAATAATTTTGAAACTCTAGCTTCTGTCTTTGTTGATAAGGAGACAATGATCCTATGTAATTTACTTTTAAGCTAATGTAGTATTGAAGTTCTGACATGATAAGAGCAGAAGAAGTCATCAGTTGTTATACCTGCACCTCAATTGTAAAATTCATATACTTTAACTTTGTTTTGGAAAATATTGATAAAGTAATTTAGATTGGCCTGATAGTTAAAGGTGATGCCTATAGAAGTCTAGCTAGAGATGTTTTTTTCATAACTTATTGTTCTTATAGAATAATTTTTTTCCTTGTCTCCTCTGAAGTGAAATACTATACATATATAAACATGGCAGAAATTATCTTTGCAATGAAATTTTTTAGAGCATAAATCTCCTTAAACTAAAATTTATTTGAGAGTCTTTTAATGTTAATTGTATTAAATTCCTTCTCACTTAGAAACTAGTCTTTTTCTGGAGGGAGGGCATGGGGTAGGGAAAACAAACAAAAAAAACCTTAAGCCTGTCTGCTAGATAAAGTCACTAGTGAGAGAAAAACTAGAAATTATTGAAAAGCTTGGAATATATTGGCATTCCTTATTTAAACAGTTACGCAAATATTGTATAAAACCTGTGAAAATTGCCTAAGAAAATAAGAATTGCAAGTGAGTATTTTTAATTAGATTGCAAATATCAGAATATGATTTTCAAAAAACCATTTAGGAAATATTCTGGATTCTTGGGACTGCATTGAACCACACAGGTGATTCTTAATCAGCTCCTAATGCAACAGTTCTGTGCATTGCTGCCCTTTGTCTCTTACATGAATGTGCTGATAAAAACCTCAGCTGAGCTGGAACATTGCTTTGTTCCCCACAAGCTTGATTAGAGATTACTAAGTAGATTCTCACAGAGTATTTCTGGAGTCAAATTCATGCTTAGCAGCTTTAGTACCAAGAATGTGCACAAGTGGTTAAAAGACATTCTCACAGCTCTTCCTTCATCACAGCTGCACTGTGTTACAAAAGGGCAACACAGAAAACGTCACCTAAATTCAAGTTTTCACAGAATGTCAAAATTCTGAGAAGTTTCCATAAATTTAAGAAAACTTATGTTCAAAGAAACATGATTGAAAGTCTCTTTACTTCACAGAGGGAGAATATGAAAGCGAACTTCTTTTAGAATTTATCTTATACTTCTGGACTTGCACAAAAGCTGCCCCATGATTTAGGTAGCAGGCATCTCTAGTAAGTTTCACTTCAGTGATATTGCTTGAATATACATAACACTCATTTTAGATGAAATGTTTACCTACTCTTCTATTACTTCTAAGAGTGTGAGGTGAAATTGATTTACCCCCTTTTGTGAGCCCTGCTTAGTTACACTGTAATTTGTTACTGCTGTAAGCTCTTGGCAGAGAAAGGCCAAATATGTGTGTATATGTCATAAATAATTAGTTTCTGTCTTTAATAAAAATGATGAACATAAGAGTTGCTGTAAGGCTGCTGAATGGAATGAAAATAGGACACAGAAACTTGCCATCAGCCCATTGTTTTCCATTATGACAGTGTCAAGTGGGATACCTGACGCAATGGAAAATATGGTCAATACCACGGGAAAGAAAAAATAGACAGGCATTTCAGCATTCTGAGATAGTAGTTATTCCTGCTTCTTACAGATTATTCCTCTGGGTTAACAGGCCCAGATTACGGATCTGGTTCTAAGTATGCAAAAAAGAGGGAACAGAAATCTGACTGGCTTTGTTGGAATCTAAAATCACAGCATGTGAACCCAGCTGCACCATCCTCATCTTTGAGACATCTCAAAGCCACGAAGCAATGCAGCTGCTTAGAAGTGTCTGGCATGGAGCTAACAGGTCTTTCCAGGCCTGACCTTCAGTGCCGTTGTTCTATATTTGCAGAACTGGGAGTGTTAAGGAGCAGCTTGAGAGATATCTCAGTACTTTGCAGTACCTAATTCAGCACTAAAGCTGAATGATGTGCTCATGCTTTAGCCTCTTGTAGACCCCAGATGATTCTTGCAGGAACACAGGAATGTCTCATTGCTGCACAGCTCCTAGTGGGCTATAGGTTATCAGCTCTTGGCTGGCTGGACAGAGCTGCTTGGACAATTACCCAGCCCACTTCCTTGCTCTAAAAGAGGAAAAAATATTAAAATGGCATAATGATGCTTCAGAAGCTGAAAATTTATGCTTCCTTGTTGTGTTATTGTACTGGCTTTGTAGTGTATTTATTTTGATTAGACTAACTGTAAGATTCATTATTTTTTTCCCTGTTCAGAAATATGAGTTTGACTGCCAAGGATTTCACTAAATAGCTATACCCAGACATAGGACACAGGGAACAGTTCTGGTACTAGTACCAAAATTCATTTAGTTTCCTAGCTGATTCATCTTGTCCACAAAGTCAGGACTAAACAGTTTACCAAATCTGGACTAATTTTGATCCAGAACAGTTTGGCTGAGAGCTAGGCAGCTATGATACTAGCTTTGGCCTTAAGATTTTCGGTCACCTAATATCTTTCAGTCTTTTACAGGAGAAAGCTTAATTTTTTTAAACTACTGTGATATATTTGGTGCTTTATGAAATGTGGGAACAGATATCCTGGAGTGGATCTTACAGTGAAATGCATGTCCTTGTGTGAAGAGGATGTGTTTCAATGATACAGCCACTTCAGACATTAAACTCTTGCTTGATTCTCTGTATTTTAAAGTTACAACTGTTTCTCAGAAGGTTTTGAACTGTGTGGAGCAGTAAGAATTCCTTTTGACTACACTTTCAACAAGTCTAAACAGAAAATTCAAGAAGGCACAATTTGGTAGGTTACCTCCTGTCACATGTCTCCTTTTACCTGTTTGGAGCTTCTCTCACAGAAAACTGTACACACTCCAGCAGTTTCACTGACCTGAAATAACTAATCTCCTTCTCTCCCTAGTTCCTTAACCCTTTCATTTTGAAAGCATTACTGGAATGTAATTTCTTGAGTATCACAAATACTGTACTTTATCATGGTGAAAAGTTAAAAAAACAAGCCCAAGATTCAAATCCTTTTGAAACCAAAGTGTAATATGCAACCACAGGAACAAAATGTTGTGATCAACCTGTGGCATTTCAGTTTTACTTTGACAAATAGATAATACAGTCACAATCTGAGAACATCCAGAATATGTAGCCTCTTCTTTCCTATTTTTTGAAAAGTATAGAATGAAATTGCTCAGAAAAGCATGTTTTGACACCATTGTTAATGCTTTTTCTTTTTGTACTTACTGAGGACCCCCTTGCTTGCTGCAAATGTATTGTAACTGAATGATATTAATGTTTTAATTTGACTTTATGATGCTGTGCATATTAAGTTTTCATTTACTCTCAAGTCAGGTTGGATTGTATGAGGATATGGTTTTCCTTAAACATTTCCCTAGGTGATTTACCTAGGTTATCTAAACACATTAGGACATCATTTAGTAGCTTAAAAGTTTAAGTGGAATTTTGGTGTTTAAATATTTAGTAGGATTAAAGACACACATCAAAAGAGTGAATTTTCCCTTCATCTGCATCTTCCACCTCCTATTCCCTCCCCTTCATCCATGGTTGCCTAAATTGCTTCTCAGTTTAATTCTGAGACAAATTACTTTTAAACGCTGAAAAAAAAATTAAAGCCGGTTTAAAATATTTCAGTTGAAAAAGGACCCTGTCAACGTTTTCTCATTGGGTTTCTTGCCAAAAAGCGACTGGGACTGACTTCACTTGGCCTTGTCAATACAAAACATCTCTGGAGATGGTTTCCCCGAGAGCCTGCATCCCCTGTGGCTTTGAAAGCTAATTTCAAGATAATCTAATTAGGCTAATGACTTGTCCAGCACTGTGCAAGAAAGCTGGGTGAAATTTCCATGCCTCCCAAATGTGCATTTTTTTTTGTTTTCAATTTTTTTTTATCAGGCTGATGGTAAACAGCAAGAAGCACAAACTTTAATTTCACAGAAGGAGCACACTCTTTAAAGAGGTAGTTGCTTAGAAGCCATGCATTCGAGGAGACATTAAAAAGAAAATAGGTGTTGATAGAGAAACAGTATCGATTACGTTTTGTCTGTGTCTCAGCAGCATTAAGTCTTCATTCAGTAGGACACACACCTTGTAAATGTTAGTGCGATCGGCTGAGACAATAGGCTTGCAAGGGTGCACCTCTGATCCACTAATTCAGACAATCTCTATGCTTTGATCATCTACAAAGGGGATTGAAAGCCTAGGGACAAAGAAATGCAGTTTTGACTCCTCCTAAAAAGGAATCTGTCCAAATGTTTTGAAACTGTAAATTCAACTTGAAGTGTTGACTGAGTGAATACGAAGGAAACCTGAGGGCGTGCAAAGCAAACTCTGTGAGCCTTATCTCAAATTTTATTAAGTTAGAATCAGAAAATCTTCCTGTTAAGCAATTACTTGTTTGGCTTTTTGCATTTACTGAGCTTGCATGGCAGAATTACAGAGTAGAATGAAAGGTCTCATATCACTAAAAATACTGAGCTGCAAACTTGCAGAAAAACTGTTATAGAGTTGTGTTGGAGAACTCCTGTTTGCCTTTTGCATACAGAGTTAAACCTATAAGCACCACCTTCTTTTTTATTTTTTTTTTAATGACAGATTTTTCCCATGTTTGTAATTGTTAGATCTATTTACTGGATAATAACTGANACACAGTTTCCCCTCCTATTGGATTGAAATACAACCTACAACTTTTTTTGTTTGGGGATATTTTTGCAATTTTTACCACTTCTTTTCGTTGCTGTTGCTGTTGTTATTGTCGAGAGAGGACAGTCATTTCTCTAGCGTGCTGTACCGTAATTCGCCCGTCGGGAGGGCCGGGGAGCAATGTTGCGGTTCTACGGGGAGCTAGGCGTGCGGGCGCAGCGGCGCGGAGCCCCCGCCAGCAGGGCGNGCCGGGGGGCCGCGCCCCCCCGCCAGCAGGGCGGTGGGCCAAGGGCATGAATCGTCACCAACTCGGCTTTCATCACGACAGCACAAACCAGCGGCTGGGTGGGAGTCCTGTCGGGCTACAGAGGGGTCCCTCTCAAGACACACGCGAGCGCTGCCTCCCGCTTCCCGGCTCCCGCACGGCCAGTGCCGCTCCCCGGGCACCCCCAGCGGCTCGCTGCGGCGGCCGGCCAGGGGAAGGAAGGGTCGAGCCGCACGGCTAGGCCTGGCCTGTCCCGTCCCGGCGGTACCCGGCCGAGCCCCGCGGGCGCTGCGCCCTCCGGCAGCCGGCGCCTGCCTGCAGGTGGCGATTGGCACCTCCAGCGCCGCCGGCTCGGCACTCCAGCCCGGGGCAGCCCGAGTTCGCGCTGCTCCCGCCGCAGCGGCGGTGCCTCCTCATAGAATTCCTTCTCCCCTCCACCTCGGCGCTGGTCCTGCGGGGCAGCCCAGAACCACCGCTGGCGGGTGCGGATCTGCGGAACGATTTATAAAGAGCGAGGGGTAGGAAGGGGAGTCGTGGAGAATTTATCGGCGGTGTCACTCCAAACGAGAGGGGGCGAAGGAGAATAACATCTGCGCCCACCCGACGATGGCGACCCACTGCAGAAGGGGGGGGACGGGGACGGGAAGGGACGAGAGTAAGGAGGGAGGGAGGGGAATGAGAAAGCTAGGTGAGAGCAAAGAGGCAGAGCAGGGGGGAACGGCGCGGGAGAGCGGCAGAGCGAGGGGCAAAATCTCAGCAAGCGGCGGCAGGAGGGCCACCCCCACCGCGCGGAGCGGCGCACTGGGCAGAAGCGGCGGGGATGGGCGGGCTCGGGGCGGCTCCGCCAGCCGCCGTCCTCCGAGCTTCGGCCGCCTCCCGCCGCGCTAACTAGGGGAGGGAGGGGTGGTGGAGCGGGGGGTGCCCGGCGTGGCCAAACCGCACGGGGCGCCGATGCCTCCTGCCAGGGGAACGCACGAGTGACCGGCATCTCTTCCTATGTTTGTCTGCTGAAGCGACCCTCCCCCACTCCCCGCCCGGCATGGATGTGGCCAACACTACCTCCCCAGCCGGTTCCCCCGAGGGGACAAGTGGCCCCGGCCTCGCCGAGGTGACCCTGGGCTACCAGGTTCTCACCTCCCTCCTCCTGGGTACGCTTATCCTGTGCGCCGTGAGTGGCAACGCCTGCGTGATCGCAGCCATCGCCCTGGAACGCTCCCTGCAAACCGTGGCCAACTATTTGATCGGCTCGCTGGCCGTCACCGACCTCATGGTGTCCGTGCTGGTGCTGCCCATGGCGGCCCTTTACCAGGTGCTGAACAAGTGGACGCTGGGGCAGGTCACCTGCGACATCTTCATCTCTCTGGACGTGCTTTGCTGCACCTCTTCTATCCTGCACCTGTGCGCCATCGCCTTGGACAGGTACTGGGCCATCACGGACCCCATTGACTATGTTAACAAGCGAACTCCCCGGCGGGCAGCCGTGCTCATCAGCCTGACTTGGCTTATCGGCTTCTTGATATCCATCCCACCCATGCTGGGCTGGAGGACGCTGGAGGACCGTTCGAACCCCGACGCCTGCACCATCAGCAAGGACCATGGGTACACCATCTACTCCACCTTCGGCGCCTTCTACATTCCGCTTCTTCTTATGCTGGTGCTCTACGGTCGCATCTTCAAGGCGGCACGCTTTAGGATCCGCAAGACAGTAAAGAAAGCAGAGAAGAAAAAAATCGCCGACACCTGCCTCACTCTCTCTCCGGCCACCGAGAAGAAAGGCAGCAGGGAAACCGGCAAGGGCTGGCAGAGGACTGTAGAGCCCAAGACCGGTGCTTGTGTCAACGGCACGGTGCGGCAGGGTCAGGATGGGACTACCCTGGAGATCATCGAGGTCCAGCACTGCAACAGTTCCTCCAAGAATCACCTGCCGCTGCCCCGCCAGGTGTGCGGCTCCCCACCGCCGCCCTCTTTCGAGAGGCGCAACGAGAAGAACACGGAAGCCAAACGGAGAATGGCTCTGTCCCGGGAGAGGAAGACTGTCAAAACCCTGGGCATCATTATGGGCACCTTTATCCTCTGCTGGCTGCCGTTCTTCATCGTGGCCCTGGTCCTGCCCTTTTGTGACAGTAAGTGCTACATGCCCGAGTGGCTGGGGGCAGTCATCAACTGGCTGGGCTACTCCAACTCCCTTCTCAACCCCGTTATCTATGCCTATTTCAACAAAGACTTCCAAAGTGCTTTTAAGAAAATTATGAAGTGCAAATTTTGCCGGTAGTGAAGCCCACCACTCCGGGACCGGGCAAATGGGGTCCTGTTACTTCTTCCACACGCCTGCCCCGTCCCGCAGTGTGCCCCCGCCTAGTCCCTGCACAGCGCCGTCCGATGGGCGGGAGATTCCGGCATCCTCGCTCCGCGCAGCGCGCCTGAGTCACTCGCTTTACGCCCGCCTCTCAAACCCTGCGGGTCATTGCAAGGCTCCGCTGGGAGCGACGGAGGACGCCCGGCCCGAGAGGGCTCCGCGGCCGCCCTTGTCTCTCCCGGCCTCCGCTGCCGGGCGGCGGGGCTCCCGCCTCCCTCCCTTTGTCCATCATTCTGGGTAGACTGGTTTGCAGGTCGTTGCTTGTGGTGGCTGTAAACCACAGTGTCTGCCCGAGTAGCATCGGTAAAACAAAACCATCCTATGCAGGAAACCGCCGTGTCGGGGATAATTCTCGGATTTACGAGGCGATGGCAGTGGACTAAGTCCGACCTTGGTCTGGCGGTGTGAGTATGGAGGCTGAAGGTGACTACTCGAGCGAAGGAAGGAGCTTTGGGCGTGCTACTTCCCCTGTCTGTGAAACCCTCAAGGCGATGTCTTGGGGGAAAACTGCCCATGTTTGGTAATCTTACAAAGTACTTACAGCAACGTCCCCGTCTGCGTTACGTTTGCCTGACAGCTCTCCTGGTAGGACCTGCCAGTTCACCGGGGTTCCCTTTGTTACAATACAGGGAAACGATGGGACTTAAAACCCCAACTGCACGCCTCATTATATATGGATATTTATGGGGATTATTTTTTTTAAATGCCTTTGACCGAGTGTCTCCCAGCAAGGAAAGGCTTAGCGCTGTATGACTGTCCCTGAGTACAGCGCGCACGCAATGGCACAGGGAGTTTAAGCAGCCTGCGAAGTAGCATTTCCTTCTTTTCTTTTTTCTTTTTATTTTATTTTTTTCTTTGTCCTTTTTTCTTCCTTAAGCAGCTTGAAAGTTTCTTCTGAGACGTTGTGGTTGCTTTGGAGACAGTCAGCTGCGGCACATTTTGCTCGGGGGAAAAAAGAAAAAAAGAAAAAAAGAAAAAGAAAAAGAAAAAG
>VXBU01017343.1:7836-18711 GCA_013400315.1 Bombycilla garrulus
GCCCCCGCCTGTCGCGACTGTCGCCGACCGCGGGCGATGGCGGAGCCGCCGCCGCCAGCCCCGGCCCGGCCAAGCTCGAGGTTGTGTTTCAGGCGCTTGAGGAGACTGAGCCACCCTGAACTGGCTGCCTTTTTGGAGGTGGCTCTATTCAATGGCGGTGCTGGGGTGCGCGCTGAGAGCTTTTCGGCGTCATCACATGCATGAGAAGTAAAAGCATCTTTAGTTAAGCGATTGTTTATTAAAAGCAAAATTTAAACAAGAGAAGTGAACCAAATCTATCCCACATTCTAGAGCTTGAGACCATTGCTTGTGTTGGTCAAATTCGGGTGTTCATTTTCATGAGAAAAATGCACATTGTAGATTCATTCATGTACATGAAGCGGAAGCTTTTTCGGTTATATTTTTAATCCTAAAGAGAATTTTGAGAATTGCCACTGAAGGCAAACATTTTTGTTGAAAATTCAGGGAAATGGTTAGATGGAGTTACTAATTTTATGTTGGCTATGCGAAACATGATTTATGGACATTTGGTTGGTAAAAGCATCTTCACATGTTCATACTTTATGGTACCTAGTGAGTTGTGAGTGTCCTTTGCTCTACCTGTGACTGGTCCTTCTTGTGTAGAAAATGGTAAATCTCAAGTGCAGAAAGGGGCATGGGAGTTGTTGTTCAGTTACAGCGCCAAATGCACGAATGTTTGGTTTTGAATACAAAGGAAAAGAAAGGCTGGCTGCATCTCTTGCTGCTGCACAAGCCTACCTAGTATGTAGGGACTTGAAATTCCATGTTTGTGTATATGTTGAAGCTACTATTTTATTCTCCTCTTAGTCTCCTGCTATTTCTAGGTGGGAAATATTCAGCTGGTGCAAACTTGCCACTATTGCTCTCTGGGTTGCAACAATTAGTCATCTTCTTCTTGGGTATCTTTCCATAAAGATGTATATTTTGATGAATCCCCTACAAAGTCCATTCTGTGTCGGAACCCAGGGGATTCCTGTTGCACCCCTGAATGACCCAAACCCTGGCCAGGAGGCTTTTCAGTCCTGCCGGGGATGTCAGAGACCTTGGATTGACACTGAGAATGCCTGTGGCTTTGATTTTAATCCATGGAACAAGTCATCAACATTGTACAAAGAATTACAGGTCACAAAAGTTTAGATAGAAAAAGAATAGTAGTTATTAGTTAAAAGAAAAAATTTGAGGGTGTGTCCAGGGGGGTTTGAAGCTCTGTACAGAGGGATTTAAAGATCTGTCCAGGGGGGTCTGAGGCACAAGATGGAGGAAAGAGGGTGTTTCTTTGTTCTTCTTTGTTCTTCTTCATAACCTCCATCTTCTTGGTGATGGTGGCACTTTTGGATTGGTTTAGAGTAGAAAGACACTGTCTAACATAGGTGATAGTCATTGAAAAGTAGTTGTAAATAAAGGTTATGTAGGTGATAGTATAAAGGGACGAAACTGACCCAGGGGCGGGCAGTGTGTCTCTGGACACCTTGCTGTGTCTGTCCACGCCAAGGCAGAAAAATCTACTTTTGATAAGAAATTAATAAACTGCCTTGAGAACTACAGCCGATGACTCCAGACTGCTTCTTCAGCAGGGCGGGTTGGAAAACAGGACGTTTTGCACACTGTGGGGTCGCCCGGGACAGGGAAGGCTCCCACATTCTGGACTAGGCTGTTCGGTTCTGGGTAGAGGGGAGCACGTCCTTGTGCCAGTGCACACAGAGGTGGCAGGACACCTTCCTTAGTGCCTACTAAGTGAATTGTCTTGGCTGCACTTGGAACTTTGTCAGTTTTGACAGCTTTTCAATAGTGTTTTGAGAAGTATATATTTTTCATTGTAGGAAAGGCTTTGGCAGTTAGGGCCCAGATTTCATCCTTAGGAATACAGGGATTAAATGTGTGGGTCAAGGAGTTGTTGGGGAATAGGTGCTTTAGTTTAGAGTCCTCATGAGTTATGTATTTGATAAGAAGGGTGCTGTTGGTCCTGGATGTGAAGTGGTTAAAGATCTGCAGCTTATTCTGTGTTGAAGAGCATTTCAGGGACTACTAGACATTTGGTTTGACAGCGTCCCTTTTTTGATTAAAAATCTCCTTTCTTTAACTCTTGAGTGTTCCCAGACGTCCCTGGGTGTTTAGTTCCTGTATTGACCCAGCCTTTTTGCATATTTGTATATGGCTTCATCAAAAAGTGTCAATTTCTATTAATATACACAGGCATTGCCCTTTAAATATTTGAGTAAGAGCAGACTCAACATGGGGAGTGTGATTTTTTGGAATTATCCATATCCTATTACCCAGTGTGATGCCCTTTTGTCTTCTGTAAACTCACACATACCAGTTTTCAAAAGCCTTCTTATCCTTAATAGAAGGAAATGTTGCATTCTCCAAACATGCATCCATCTTCAAGGTACAGATGGCTAGCCTGTTTGCAGAAGAGGCTTATATTATTCAACAGGTGACAGTGAGAATATATTTCTGTCTAAAGGTAAATTCCAAGTACTTAACTTCAGGCCTTTACTTCCTCAGTGGAACAGAAACCTAATTAGGTTGTCTAGCTTTATGGGGTTTTTTTTAACCCTATAGAGTTTTGCCACATAATCATGGAAACATACCCATGCAGTAAATGGCTGCCTGAAAAATACATATGGAGCAGGAGAAAAAGGCTCCAAAGAGCAAGCAACATGTTATAATTAAATAATTATTAAACTATTAATTGGTTATTAGGCTTAGTAGTTGGATGAGGTGGAGTGAGATTCACAGCCAGAAATGTTTGGCTCATGAACGTAGTTTCACACCACACAGACCTGTGCAGTGGTTTGAGCAAGATCTCTCAGTAATAACACACGTGTAAGTCTAGTGGTAACTAGGAAGGCACCTTAATTTCTCCTTCTGGGTTTCTTCTTGTTTTTTATAGCTAGTGTCATACGCAAGGGCACAGTTCAGCCTGTGAGCACATGTATTCTCAATGTATTCTGGTTTTTGATTTTGTGTTTTGATTAATAGGTATTTTGTAAGAGTTTGAGTTTCAGTTTGCCAAATGTCTGAATTAAAAACACTTGCCATGTAAACCATATTAACAGTGTTAATCTTGTGTTATATGTCCTTTCAGGATGGAGAAGAAAAGTTATTATTGTATCCCAAAAGCATTACAAGAAAATAGAAAGTGATCTTTGTGTTTGTTTCTTTTTATTTTTTGTTTCTTTCCTTTAAGGAGAGTATTTTGAGTCAGTGAGTCAGTGTGAGTCTTCAGGAAGTGAGCATTGTAGTAGATGAGAGAGCTTCACTTGGAAACACGAGCTGTGGGAACAGTTCCCTTGAGCCAGAGGACCCTGTTAAGAACAGAGTCTACATGTTTTTAGAGATAGACTGAGACAGCTACTCTGAGCCTGACTTTTACAGAAAGGGGAGATCATAGTACTTGATCTGAGAGCTGATGGTAGAATTGGAAGAGTTGTTACTGTCTTTAGAGGGTAGTTTCTTGATCCCGGGTAACAATGTTAATAATAGTAATAGTAATAGTAATAGTAATAGTAATAGTAATAGTAATAGTAATAATCTTACAATGCCCATCAGTTTCTACCATTTAAGTAAGGACTTTGGTCCCTTTATCAGTACAAAGAAGCAAGGCTGGAGTTCTTTTCATGAGATTTGAATGTCTCTGTTCAAAGTTCTTGTGGGTTCCATTTACAGCGCTAGGGCTGCAGCTTCTATTGGGGTATTTCAGAACTTCAAAGTTTTGAAAACTTGGAAGAACTCCTATTCTTTAAACAGCAGGCCTCAAATTCCCAAGGGGGAGCCTGCCTTTCAGGCCGTGTTTTACAGTGTCTGATAGAAGTATAATTGCTAGCTGTGCTGCCAAGGGAGATACAAACAAAGTCCAGTGTTGATTCAGTGTTCCCTTTGCTTCCTAGAGGTCCAACTGCCGTACCTTTCCAGAAGGACTGCTCTGCATGGGAGGAAGCTTCTGAGGAAAAGCCTGTGAAAATGGACTACCTGGGATCCCTCTCTATATAGTTATAGATATCTATATTACGTTGTTACTATGTACTTACACAGTTAGAGGTATATGGATATTTAGATAGATATACTGATATTTGCATGCTTATATATAGGCAGTACATTGAGTCAAACCTATGACCAGACACTACCTTGTCCACTAGACCACAGTACTAATGTAGAAGAATTCCTTCTGGAGGTTGGACAGTCCAGCCTTGGCCTAACTGTGGCCTAGTAGGGGCCTGCAGGAGCCTGTAAGGCCTGAAATTGTAACACAAAAAAAATTAGCTTTAATCTTTGTTTTTTTAAGTCGTACCAATTATAGAATGTGTCATAGAAAAGTTAGGACAATGTAGCCAATTAACTATCATCTTCTTCACAAAGGAATGTAAGCTAAATTATCATATTTAAGAGCAGGTGCAGAACAGAATAAACAGTTCGCCATCTTCACTGCATGAGTGCAGGTGTCGTTCATAGCCCAGCTCCTTGATTTTAAGGAACCCAAGATACATACTAACAGCCATGTCCAGTCTTTCTTTAAACACCTCCAGGACAGTGACTCCACCACCTCACTGGGAAGCCTATTCCAATGCCCAAAATCTCTCTTTCTGTAAAAAGTTTTTTCCTAATGATCAGCCTAAACCTCCCCTGGTACAGCTTAAGGTTTTGTCCTCTTCTGTCACTGGTTGCCTGGGAGAAGAGGCCAACCCCCACCTGGCTATCCCCTCCTTTCAGGGAGTTGCAGAAGTTAATAAGATCACCCCTGAGCTTTCTCTTCTCCAAGCTAAACAACCCCAGCTCCCTCAGATGCTCTTCACAGGACTTGTGTCCCAGACCATTCGNTGACTCAAGGACAGAACCTGGCACTGGGCTTGCTAAACCTCATATTGTTGGACGCAGCCCATCTATCCAGCCTGTCTAGTTCCCTCTGCAGAGCCCTCCTACCCTCTGAATGATTGACACTTGCACCCAATTCGATGTCACTTCAAATCTGCTAATGATGGACTTAGTTCCCTCCTCCAGACCATTCATGAAGGTATTCAGGGGGAGTGATCCCTGAGGAACCCCACTGCTGACTAGCCTCCGGCTGGATGCAACACCATTCACCTCCACTCTCAGGCCTGGCCATCCAGCCAGTTCCTAGCCCAGCAAAGAGTGCTCCTGTCCAAGCCATGGGCTGCCAGCTTCTCCAGGGAATGCTGTGGAAGGCAGTGTCAAAGGCCTTGCTGAAGGTCAGGTACACAACACCCACAGCCTTTCCTGCATCCACCAGGTGGATCACCTGATTATAAAAGGAGACCAGGTTGGTCAGGCAGGGCCTACCCCTCCTAAACCCATGCTGGCTAGGTCTGACCCCTCAGCTGTCCTGTACCTGCTGTGTCATTGCACTCAAGATGATCTGTTCCATAGACTTACTGGGCACCAAGGTCAGGCCTGTAGTTTCCTGTGTGCTCCTTGTGGCCCTTCTGGATAAGCAGCATGTTGGCCAACACAGATGGTCCTGGGACCTGGTCCTGGAACCTTCCTGGTTGCCCAGGACTGATGGTAAATGATGGAAAGCATCTTGGTGAGACTTTCTGCCATTTCCCACATCACCCTAGGATAGATCCTGTCTGGTCTCATAGACTTATGCGCATCTAAGTGGCTCAGCAGGTCACTAACTGCTTCCTACTGGATGACAGGGGAGGTTATTCTGTTCCCTGTCCCCATCTACCAGCTCAGGAGGCTAGTTGTCATGAAGACAACCTGTCTTATTGTTGAAAACTGAGGCAAAGAAGCTGTTACGTACTTCAGCCTTTTCATCATTTTTGATAACTATATTCCTTGCCTCATCCAATAAAGAATGGAGGTTCTCCTTGATGCCTTGGGCTTTTCTGTTCAGTTTTGGTATGTGGCTTTTGGTTTTGTATTGAGAGTTATTGGATTTTTTTTACAGGATGGTACAGACAAAACAATCCTGTTCTAGCTGGGGACTCAAGGACAGTCATTCCTTCAAACTTCAAGCCCAAGGTGCAGGCAGCAGGGAAGGAGGAGGGCTTCTCTATGCACATGGATTTGGGCATAAGAAAGTGTGCAGTCTAGTGACCAGTCCCCCTTTTTTGGCTTCTGTCTTGGAGACATCTGGGCAGAGCCACAGCTGTAGCACTGGGGCCTTTGAAGGCCCCTCAATAAATATTCACCTTGTTTCTTTTAACTCTGTCTAGCTTCTGTTCCAGCTCCTTAAGGTGTCATCCTTGTGTAAGGGTCAGCCCGAAGATCNACTCTTGAGCGAGATCTCCCCACGGAAGAAGACGTGTCTATTGGCTGGGCCATGAGGACTTCGTCTCGCCGTTGGTAGCTATATCCCACCTTCCCTCTCTCTTTCTCTACCCACCTTCTATCTCTCTCTCTCTCCCCCCTATCGCATAATTGACTTGATCAGCACTCAATAAAGTGCTTCGTTGTTTTGTTGAAATTATAGTCCCTTGCTGTTTGCCTCTTATTTTTGCACCTCGAGATCCCTCAAACCATCACGATTTCCGCCTTGATATTAAAGCGGATCGTGACACCTTGCTCCTCCAAGATGTGTTAAGATCACTGAAGAACTTTGCCCACCATGGCAAACTCTCCAAAGAAGCAACTGCTCATCTGTCATGACTGGAGCTCCCCCTCCCTGAACATGCCTCTTGGCTGAAACTTGGGCTATGAGTTAGCCCATCTGAGAGGAATGTGAGATAAAATTGCCTGGGTGTTATCTCAGACTAGCAGGAGGAAAACATAGATATTGGAAGAGCACTGACACTGGACAGAAAGAATCTGCACAGAAAGCCAACTCACCAACTGTGCTGAAAATCAACCCTTGAGTGAGTAACTCCATAACAAATGAGCATTAATTCCTCTGTTTGCTAAAACATATAAATAGTGAAAAGTTTTGAACGCCTTGGGAACCACACCAGCAAGAGAACCAGGATGAAGAATGATGCAACATGACGCTTTCTGGATCCAAGTGTGGTGATAGCTTTCTACTTAAACTGTCTCACTCTTTCTCCCCCTCTGGCCCTCCTCTCTTTCCTATTTCTATATATCTCTCTACTTCACAGTGACTGTTAAATAAAATCCATACTATTGACTTTCGCCCATGGTGTTGTCTCCACCTTAATTCAGGTAGAGGAATCTGTCAGTAATTGGATCCTAACAGATGTGCTGACACAAGAGATTGTGTCTGTGAGGGGGTGAGATGTGCAGCTGATCCTTGGCCCAGGGATTGGCACCGGAGAAAGCAGGTGCAGCTCTTATCTTCCCTGGAGTGTCTGCGCATTGCTGTTATATCCCACTCCTATGTGAAAGGGAGCAACCAAGATTCACAGATGTTCACAGATGAAAAAAATGGCAAAAACCAAAAGGGTCAAAAAAAAAAAACCTTACAGATTTTTATTAACAAACTACACACTCAGCATGGCAATTGATATATATTTTGCCACTCTCTTCTAATAGTAAGAGAAATGAAAGAATGAAAGGAAAGAGGGAAGAAGAAGGGAAAAATAAATCAGACAGGAGAGGAAAGAAGCTCACACTTCTGGGTCCAGCATTGATACAGCCAGCAGGTGTCAGGGTCCTCAGCCCCTGTGGTGGTATATTTTTATAGGTAAGTTTTCCTCATTCTGGAATTAGGTTGCTTATTCTTCATACAAATGAGTTAGCATGGGCAGCTCAGTATTCTGGACCTTTCTGGAAATGGGCTGGAGGGCTTTAAGGGTTTTTTGGAGGACTTGGTTCTCCCTCTATTGGTCTTGCTTGCTATTGACTCCACTCCCCCACTTAAGCTGTCCTTTATGTTGTGTGATCACCATGGACTGGAACAGGAAATTCAGCTCCAGAATGGTGCCGTCTTACCTCCATATAACTCTCCCTTCCAGGCATATCCTGCTATATTTTACCTTCTTGATGGCTGTTGGTGTTTATGGCATAGCAGTGCATTAAGTCTTTACTGCTTAGGTTTCTACATTGGTCCAAAAATCCTGTTACCATCTGATAGGGACAAAAATCCTCCTTAGGGCACAGAAAGGCTTCACATTCTTAATGACAGGGCAACATCTGTACACTTTTTTTTTCCTTTCTCTTGTTTTCCTAGTGTTGTGTTACTTGTGCTTGTTGTTGCAGACTTAAGGTGCCAGATGCTACTTTTCTGCTGTAGATGTATCAGCATCTGTAAGGAAGGCATTGATGTGTACAGAAGGGAGTGTGAAGCCAAAGTCTTCCTAGATGAAAGGGATCCCTGAGTTCAAGGCTGCTTGGGCAATGATCAAGTTAGCAGGATTTTATAACATTTGGATGCAGAGTATTCTCAGAGCAGAAAATACAGGTCCTTTTTTTATTTTATTTTATTTTTTTTGCTTAAAATTTAAATTTAATTCTGTTTCATGAAATTCAAATATAATTCAGAAGGAAAGGGTTGTGGTCCACTATAGCCTGAACTACAGCTGGTCCATTCTGCTGCTCAAAACATTTTTTCCTTCAGGAAGCGCAAGATATCCTTCAGCAGACTGAAGAATTGCAGCAGCTTTTCACGTGGAAATGGACAGGGTGGAGGTGGTGTTGGTGCTGGCGTTGGAGTAACTGGCCTTACTCCAGCATGGGTCCAGATCCAGTTATAGAAGTACTGAGTGGAGCTGGAGACTGCAGGCCGTTTATGTCTAGCACAGCCTATTCCCCAGCTGGTCACACCAACTTGCCAGTAGAAGTTACGACTCTTATCTTTGCAGACAAGAGGCCCCCCGCTGTCACCCTGAAGCAGAACAGAGAGGATTAAGGTGCTTTTGTCAGCAGTTAGTGTTGGCTCCTTTACTCTCCCAGGCTTTGCCATATTCCTGGAAGAGCAAGGCTCTGCTCAAGTGCTGGAACCTGCAGAACCTTGACACCTTGGGAGCGGGTTGGGGGCCTGTAAGGTGGGGCTCTCTGTCTCCCCTGTGCTTGGATGTTACAGGGTTGACATCTGGACCTCACTGAGCAAGGACCCATGGATGGGAAAGGGGGCGGAAGCTCCAGTGGCGGTGCAGAGCTGGGGCTAGGGAAGAGACCTGCCAGGGAAAGCACGCACTGAGCTGTGCTTGGGTGGTGTGAAGGGGCTGCCCACACTGCTGGGGGGTGGGGGACTCACAGCATGCTCCTACCTGGCAGGTGCCAACGCCGCGCTGCCCAGCACACACATGGTAGTCGCGGATGTACCCCTGCAGCCAGTCACTACTGTTACAGAGCTGCCGATCAACAATTTGGACTTTGGCTTGCTGCAGGATCTCGCTACCTACAGCTGTGAGCGGAGAAAGGAATGAGCCCCCAGCAGCTCCTTGTCCATTTTTTCCTGGCCCGTCTGTGTTTTGAAGTCCCTCCCTAGGCCTTGGCTCCGCCTCTAGAGAGGTGCTGGAGTGCTGTGTCGCTGCTGTTGGGCAGCAGGCCAGGCCCTTCTCTCCAGAGGCATATGACCCACAGCCCAACTCTCATTTTGGCCTCTGCTGTCAGGAGGCCCAGCCTTCTCTCCCTGGTGCGCTGAGCTTGCCCTCAGGGCACAGATCTTTATGGGAACTCACATTTTACAATTTTGTCACCCCAGCCAGCAATATAACAGTTTCTCAGATCCAGCACGTCCGCTGAAGGATCAGGCAGGCAGGCGGTCTGAATGGTGTAGCGGCACTCAACTGGCCGGTCCAATTCCACCAAGGCAACGTCGTTAATCTCTTGTTTAGGAACATATCCTTCGTGCAGTATCAGCCGCTTAATCCGGCGCACTTCCACATCAGGGCCTGTCTGGCCCAGTGAGGTGGCCCCAAACACGATGGCCCACTCACTGAGGGGATGGAAGGCAGATGGAGAGAGGGGTGAGAGGGAGTAAAATCATGTGCTGTGACAGCCCTGCCTTCTGCTTCCTGAGGCAGAGAAGAAAACAGCACTACAGAGAGTGAAAGTAGGCTCGAAATACGTTAAGCTGGAGGCTGCCAGGAAGCAGTGGCATGAGCCCAGTCTTCTCCCTGAGCAGTATCTCAGCTTGGCCCTGCAATGTCCTGGCACTAGGCACACTGCAAGGAAACGGGATAGGAATAGCACAAACTGGTGGTGTGGGGATATCCCTGTGCCCAGGTCCTCCTTACCTTGTGACATTGGTAAAGCAGTGGGCAGCTGAGAGCACCCACTTTGAGTTGATGAGGGTTCCTCCACAGACATGCACAGATACTGGTGGTGCCCAGTAGCAACGGATGCTGGCAATCCCAGCCCAGGCCCCAAATCCTGGCCTGACATCAATGCCACCCACAACACGTGTTGAGCTGCCCATAGGAGGCATGGGTCGGAGCCCGCAGGTGTCTCTGTAAGCAGAAAGTCATTCCTGTTGCATGAGAAAGCTTGCTGCTTTGTAGGCTGAAGGTCAGCCAGCTTCCCTCCCCACAAGGCTTTAATTTCAAAGCCAGCAGGGCTTGCATATGGGGTGTGCATATGTCTGCCCATTTCTGCTTTAGCCTCGTAGACAAGTGGTGCCAGCCTGGGTGCTGATGATAAGCTGAGGCTCCTGCCCAGGGTTTTGGAAACTGGTATGGCCACAGGTGGCAAGTGGGCATCCTCAAGCAGTCCCCTAAGCCTTTGCCTGGGTCTCCTCAGAGCCTGGGGCTACTTACCCACAGACGCCGTATGCAGGCCTACACAAAGCCAGTAGGATCAGGATGCACAACGAAATCATTGCTGCCACAGACACAAGTCAGCTGCAAGGAGAGAGGGCTTGTGACCTCTAGTGCAGCTGCCAACGTACTGCCTACTGAGCTTGCGCTGCGGCAATGCCCTTAGCCCTGGGGCTGATGTCACAGACGGACTGCTGCCATGTTCCGAGCACCGGACTGCTGCCATGTTCCTAGCACC
>VXBU01017371.1:2158-25940 GCA_013400315.1 Bombycilla garrulus
TCTGGATTTTTACTGAGAAAAGGCTTTCTGAGAGTGCTGGAGCAGTAAAATACACAGCCCAGCCAATGGTCATTTGTGCGGTTTTTCTTGATGGACTGGATTTACAGCGTCACCATCCTGAAGAGGCTGATGTTCAGTTGTAAGATGGATAACAGTGCAAGGAGTGACAGAAAATGAAAATAATTAAACATTAGTTAGGCTAGACACTGAATAGGAAAATAAAGGTTGAAATTTTCAATTTGGGGAAAATTAGGGTAGGAATGGACTTCAATTCCTTGTGGGATCCAGGCCTCAAAGCAGGCTAACATTTCTGTGGCTATTCTGCATTTTAAGTTAAATAATATTAAGTTAAAAGAAAAAACAGGTATCTCTGAGGCATTTTTCATTTCTCTTTACAGTCCTGCTCTACGGTGTCTTTCATACTTCCTTTTTTTCTGACTCTGCAAGAATCACATGTTGAATTAAAAGAAATATGAGTCAAATTTCAGCCTGTAATGCTTGGTTGCAGGAGGATTGATTTGACAGCCTGAGGTTGCCATCAACATTTAATTTCTATGTTTAATAAGAATGAGTGGAGATCATTGTTTACTGCTTTGAAGATGAGGTTGTTTAGCTGTAATTACTGATAATACCTGACCTAAGGCCTTTCCCTGTAGCAGGCAATGCATTATTTTGTGGTTTCTTTTATTTGCATTGTATACTTTAACCACATTTGAAAAAGAGTTGTTGAAAGTGTTGTCTGATCTCAGGAACTCTTGTTCTGTTTAAACAACTGCTCTTTTTGATTGCTCTTGACCAGCAGAATGTGAGCTGTCATATTTTCCTTCTATAATTAAAGTAAATGCCCTCCTAGCTCCTCTGCTTCTCTGACAAATTTGAAAATGTTTTCAGGTTTATTACTCTACTCCTCAGCCTTTCAGAAGAGTTTTCTTCTCCCCTTTTTCTGTGTTCAGCAGACAGTGTGTAAAGTTGTGCAGTTCAGAGTGTAGGAACAAAAGGGAATAATGACTTCTTTGCATTTCATTAAATGCGTGATGTTGTAATTTGTGTTGCATTTTGCAAATTTGAGAAGCATTTACATTGTATGCAGTGGCCAAATTTGGCCAAAGTCTTCTAACTTGGATGTTTGAAAATGCTTGTAAAATTAAAATAACTCCAGAGATACAGAGTATCTGCAACTTTCTTCACCAAAAAACCCATGCTTTTAAAATTTCAAAGTATTTTTATGGCTTTTACTTGTATCATGACATACTGGGTACAAGAAGAATAATTTTGGTGGAGGTTTGTACTCTGCATAGAAGTCAGCATTCACATTCTCCCATCAGAAAGATGGCTCAGTTCCAGTATACTGCTGTAATCTTGACAAGCACATAAATTAAACAGAAAATACTCTTTTTTCTTGCTTATTTACAGTGTCATTGTTTTGATATTGATTTTTCAATTATCTTTTGCAGCAAGGCCCTGGATTTTAGCCTTGAGTATTCAGGCTCACTTGGAAACCTGTCTTGCTGATCCTTGGCCTGTTAATAGTTCCAAGTGGATGCAATTTAATAACCCTTGTGCTGTTTTGATTTGCCTCCCACACCATCTGGTCTATGTCTTTCTCCTGGTCTTTTTTTTTTCCTGTCTTAAAGGATAGTATTTTTTCAATAATTCAAACTTTCAGGCATGTCATCTGAAAGTGTAGGTTGCTCTGAAACTTCCCTGTGCAATGTGCAATGAAGGCTTTCTGTATATACAGGAAAAAACATGAACAGGAACCTGTGGACAGGTTGGAATGGCAAGAATGTAGTGCACAGTAAAGATGTCTGTTTCTTCACACTGAAATATTGTTTAAACACATTTCAAGAGTTAAATTATTTCGTGGCTTCAAGGTCTCCTGGATGGCTTTCTGTACTTCTCCCTAGTGTCCTCCACATTTAATTATTGGAGAGTGGCAAGAGATGTCTTCAAAATACAAAATCACTCAGCCTTTGCTGAGATGAAAGTTAAATGTTGTGATGAAGCTTGTACTCTACTAGCGGAGCTTATTTGTACTTGATTTAGTAAAGATAACTTAGAGTAGTGCTAATTAAACTTAGCTCTGTTTGTCAAACTTAGTCTCTGCTTGTCTGGTTTTCATTTTGAAAATACTGGGTGAAAAGTTTGTTCATGTTGCGTGAAGGTGTAAATTCTTGACGACACATTTTCAGTAAGATGCCCAGCAACCCCTTGTCATAGATGCTGATATTAGTGAGCTAAATTTTCAAGCATTGCTTAATATTTTCTTCTTTCTCCTTTCCTAATCTTTGGTGCTGTACATATTTCAGAGTTCTATATGAAGATGAATTTCCTTCTTCCAGAGCTGTCCCTGTGATGATGCACAGGTGATTTTGGGGCAGAAAGCCAATGCATGTACAGTCTCCACTTTGCCTAGCAGAATTGGTCTGATTACATTTTGATGCAGTCCCTTCTACTCTTCTCCACCTTCTTCTTCTCAAGCATCTTGGTTTTCCTCATCAAAAGTCAGTTTTTAGGTTTGCCAGACTGGTACGTCAGTCTCTTCAATCACCTTGTGCAAGATAAAGTCTTGGCTTCCACTTCTGCTTCAGTGAAGTTAGTTTATTCCAAAATCTGATCTATAGATATCAAAAACTGCACTTGAGCATTTTACTGAGACTGAGTACAAATTATTTTGCCTTTAGAATAAGTTAAGTATTTTATTTAACCTTTTGTGTTGTTCATGAGTTTTTTGCATGTTACTGTTATTGAAAAGAATTGATGCAAGCTTGAATTTATGTCTCTCTTATACTTTTATCAATTCTATTTTATATGGAGTCTCTAGATACCGTGCTCAAACCTACATAAGTAATGGAATTTTTGAAAGTCTGTGCTATGTGTTATTTCTGACCATTTTCTGCTGTACCAAGTGTGATAATTTCAGCTTCGTTGGGGAAAAAACCCTGGTAAATATTCCCAAAAAAAAGTTTTCTAGTTGATTTGTCTTGATAGATTTCAAAAATTAGCCAATCTTTAGGAAAAGGAGTGTTTGCTTTTCATTTTAGAGAGAGAGTGAGTTAGGATCTTGCTCTTTTTTTTCTTCTCATGATTTTTGCACTACTGGTTATCAGAACAATGGTTTGATTGACATATAGTCCATATATGTGACCTTTGGAAAGAATTTAAGAGATTCTTTTTCCCTAGTTCTGTCAGTGTTTAATTCCTCTCAGCTGTGTAGTAAATGTTTAACTTGAAGTATGTGAGAAGAGTGTGTCTTTGCAAGATAGCATTTCAGGAGAATCTCTCATCCAGAAAGCTTTATAGTCTCACCTTAATTCTGACATCCGATTTTTTCCATAAGTAGAAATAGACCATAGCCTAGTTAAGGTTATCTGAATTTTCAGCAGTGCAAATGATTTTGTTGCCTTTTCCTTTTGCCTCCTTGCCTTCAATGGTTGTTTATTTTACATGGCAGCAAACTCATTTCAGGACACCTGTGTTTATTCTGGTCTCTTGATGTTCCTCTCAGGCTGCTTTGATTCAATATTGGGATCAGACTAGAAATGCACGAGTCCTATGTGTTTTGTTTCCTTTTGGAAAGGTTCTCTGGCAGGTTAGAAATGAGGATGTACATCAAATTCTGTGCTCTGCCGACTTAAATGCTCACAGCCACAGTGTGTTTTGCAGAGCGTTACATTCCCCATGATGCAGAGAGGTCACACTTCCCTCTTGTGAATCGGGGCTGGGGCATTTACATTGACACAGTGGGTCACATAAAATGGAACCCAGCTAAAATAAAGACATAAAGACATATCCATGTGTGACTGTGGCACTATGTTTCTCATATTATGTGCGGATGAAGCTCCTGTTGCAGTAGCCTGTCTTCAGAGCTGGGAGGGAAAAGGATGGAAGTGAGTGAAGGAACCCTTGACACTGGATGCTAATGTTAAAATTCGCTGTTTTTCTTGTTCCATGAACTTCATTAGAAAAAGTGTGATTGACCATTTATTAATACTCCATTTTCCACCATCTTCCCCCATCCTTATTTGTATGAAGGGATCAACCCCTAAGAGATATTTAACAGCAGAGTTACTGTCAGGTTTTAATCATCATGATAATCAGGTTTCTTTTCTGCTAATGAACTTGTAGCTGCAACTTGTAGTTCCAGTGCAATGTGTTACACAGCAATAGATCAAGTTGTCCATCACCATAATAGTGAGACAATTTGAAAACGAGATTCATTTTGTGAATTCTGAAGAACTTTGTTTGCTGGGGCATGCAGTACCGAAAACAAAATATGCTGTGGTATTTTTTGTGGTGCAGAACTGATTCTACTCCTCAGAGACTGTCAGGCTCTCCTGTTAGTAGTGCAGGAGATGGAAGAGTGCCCTTCTCTCTTGTTTGACAGGCCGTCATTTGAGGCTGGGAGTTTTGCCAGCTAGTGACCTAGTGTATCCAGTTTCTAATTTGGGTGAAATGTTATTGAGAAGGTGGCAGCCTGACAACTCCGGCATTTCCTGGGGTTCTCATATTACTGTGACACCATGTGATTGGTTTTTCAGGCTGTCTTAACTTGAGTTGAACTGTTTTTGCTGCTTGTTCTGCTAGGAGTTTACCTGTGACTTGCAGATTCGATTACTTTTTTTTTTATTGTTACTTACCAGTTATTAGTTTTGTTGTTGAAATTTTTGGGAACTCAAGACTCCTTACGTGTAGATGCCTAATACCTTACATTCTGAAGAAAGCCTTATGAAGACATGTAGCACTACTTGCCTTCTGGGAGCTCAGACTTTTCTTTTACTGTCTTCTGATTTGAGCAGTACACACAGTGAGCTAGATGCTTTTGAAACATGGGATTTTTCCATCACCTCTTGGAACATTGTTGATGAGTTATATATGGTCATGAGGCAATTAATTAGTTTAATATATCTCTAAGATTAGGTGTAAGTGAATCCAGTTTTTGTGTTTTGTTTTGTTTTTCCTGAGGATCACTTGAAAATGAGAGAAGAATGTAGGTAGCCATGCAAACTTAAAGCAAGGATATTTAATGGTATTCCTCTAGGATCCTCTAGGTCTACCTAAGCCTTTGGATGATGAGCATCATGCTTCCTTCAAAACAGGCTACAATATAAGGAAAAATCCTGTTGTCAGAAATCTGGAAGCAAAGTTTTATTTTCAAGAGAGATGTTTTAATTGGTGATTAATTCTGCCAGTCTGCGGCCAGAGTCTCTTCCTGGAATTTAAACATGTTACAGGGAAGATGATCTTGGGTTCATAACCTGCTTATTGTATTCCTGATTGTAGTACAGAAAATATTTAACAGAACACAAAACATTTTTTAGCATAATGTAGGTAGCTTTTCTAATTTTTTTAATCCATGATTATTACCTGTTGTATTGCAAACTCTAGTTGCTTTTATATTTCACCTTCTTATATATTAAAAGTTTTCTTGTTCTGCTTTGAAGGTGTTTTAAACAGAATCCTTAGCAAGTTTCATTTAGTTCAGAGCAAATATAACGGACCTTTTGTTTTTGCCTTTATTGACCTTTGCTTTTATATAAAGCCTGTAGCAAAAGTTAGCATAAATTGGCTCAACAAAGTTATACATCTAAGTCGCTTTGCTGGTCCTACTGATTAGGGTCAAACATCAGGCTTGGAATTCTGATAATTTATCTGAACAAGAGTCATAAGTTTTATTTTCAACCTGAGTGAAAAATGTTATCTTTGACAACAAAGTAAACAAGGTATTAAAGATTTTCTTAAACAATAATAATTAAAGTGTGCCTTGATCTGTTTATGTAATGGAATTAAAATGAATTAATCTCCATTTTCATATGTTCCTAAGTATTTACAGTTGCTTAGCAGTATTAGAAGTAGGATTGTTTTTATTGACTTGTCAAGGCAAAGAGCAGTTTTCATATTGTTTTTGTTTTTTTAAGGACAACCCATGATGTGGAAAGGCTGTGATCAAAAGAGATTTCCATTTGGCACCAGACTAAAGTTTGGCTTGCCAAATATCGAAGTTACTTTGTCTTGGAAAGCAGTGCAAGTAATGCGGCACATGTAAAGAATGGTCAGCTATGGTTCTGTTCCTTCCTTGGATACAGAAACTGCATGAGGCAATGAATGTGTCCCCACCTGTATGACATGGCTCAGTGTTGCTCTGTTTGTTCAGCAAGCTGCTCCGTCTAGAGTGCAAATGAGGCACCACCTATACAGGACATGTATGGCTTGCCATCTTTTATCCAGGAGGGAGAAGACCTTTAGAAAGGACACTGAGCCAGCTCAAAAACAGGAGCTCCATGTTTCCATCCCTGTTGCCTGGAAGGGGTTTCTGCCTCCCCTGTCAACAGTGTGTAGTGACAGTTTTAACTGTCTGTTGCATTATTCACAAGATGTGCATGCTCCTTCCTGAGGCTGATGAATTTAATCTTTTGTTGTAGAGGCAAAATACAGCCCTAAGCGTATTAGCCACATGCTTTTAAGGACTTCAGGCTCTAGAGTCTCAGAAAAAAAGATTTAGTTTTCTCTAATGATTCACATATATTTTTTGGAAGAACACAATTAAAAATACAGTTGTATAAGAGACATTTAATTTATTGATTTGTACAAATTCTCAGGGAGTTATTAAATGTCTTCCCCAGGTCCTGCATTGCAGGAGGAAAGCATTGTTTAAGTTTTAGCACGAGTAGGCACTAAACGCACTTTTTTCTAAGCACAAAACCACTTCATGAGCATTGCTTCTGAGATGGATCAAGAATTTTTGAATATTTCAAATCTGTATTTTTAAAATCGTTGTTATGTGGAGATAGAATTATGGAAGCATTTTTTGTAAGAATCAGAGCTCCTGTGTAAATCTGGGCCTAGTTTAACCATCAAATCATTCTGGTGTAGAGCAAAAGAAGGATTAGAATCACAGTGAGTATTCATGACTGTGAGCATCCACTGCATTTTCAGCATGTGACATGCTGAAGGTATGGATTGTTTATGTGCTCCTGAGTGGAGCACTTTGGGAGTAGTGGGAAGGATTATTATAAAGGCAGGATCACATTATAGTCTGCTCCTCTACAAGTTCATAAATAACTAGTGAGTTTAAGTCTCAATTCCACTGTGTTTGGTTTGTTGTATTTTGGTGTTATTTTTTTTAATTTTTTTTATTTTGTTTGTTTGTTTGTTTGTTTGTTTTCACCCACCAAGGCAATTGTTTGAGGCTGTTCTGACTTTCACCAGGTATCTTCAAAATCTCTTCCTTAGAGTCTTTCTCTGAGTCTTGTGGCTATTGTGCTGTGTTTTTATTTATATATCTTAGTATTATGAGTATGAAACAGCAAAATATCATTAAATTAGAACTAGTGGATACTGTCTCATCTGCAGTGGAACATGTTTCCAGAAAGAGAGGAGGAGATGGCAGAAGAGGACATATCTGTTCTTCTGAAAATTCTA
Source organism: Bombycilla garrulus (assembly GCA_013400315.1). Lineage (NCBI taxonomy): Eukaryota > Metazoa > Chordata > Aves > Passeriformes > Bombycillidae > Bombycilla > Bombycilla garrulus. The sequence goes on from VXBU01017371.1 coordinate 9,581, forward strand.
TGTACAAAACAGATAGATGGTCAGTCTTCTCCTCCAGAACAGTGAGCTCTAACTCGTAGTTTCATGTTCAGGGTTTCAGCTTGGAGGATGAAAAACAGAGCCCAGAAATTTCACATAATTCAATATGTTGCTATGACTACTGGCACTTCATTTAAAGTCAGAGAAAGAGTGACTCATATTAATGGATTTTGGTTCAAACCCACTGGAATGGGAGAGTTGTATCAGTTTTAAGTGTTCCTATTCTCTGAAATGGGATTTCTTTCTGTTTTGTCTTTTTCCTTCCCCACCCCCCTCCCCTCCCCCCCGTCAGTGCCAGACTCACCATCCCTGGAGGTATTTAAAAGACATGTAGATGTGGCACTTAGGGACATAGTTCAGTGGTGGACTTTGCAGTGCTGGATTAATCTTCAGTGACCTTGAAGGTCTCTTCCTACTTTAGTGATTCAGTGATTCCATGATACATTAGCATTACTAGAAAAATACATGTGAATCTTTTGATTTGCCAGTGGTGTGGTACTGGAAAATTATCTGTGTTTTCTACTGGTGGTGTTGAGCTGAGACCTCAAATACTTGTAGCAGAAGTTGTATTTTGACTTATATTTTATCTGTTTAATTTGTAATATTTTTTTGTTAAATACCACATAAGAGTTGATGATCCGGAAAAATAATTGATCCTGGAACATACTCTTAAGCTTAGGTATTTTAAATAACAACAAAGATTTCAGTTGCTATAGCAACTGATTAGGCAGAGTAAAGCTTGGTTTTTCAGCTGATTTGGCCAAAATTCAGATTGAACGAGAGCAGTATTTCTGAATGAAACCAGAATTGTGCTTATTCATTAGTTACCCAACGTCTAATTTAACCCTTATGGAAGCCTGGAGGTTTGAAATGACGTATGTTACCCAGAGGAAAACAGGTTATGGAGAGAAATGATGTGTAGTGGAGCACAACTGTGTTTGCTGGGGCTGGGCCAAGCAAAAACTAGATGCATGTCAGGACTGATTAAAGAATTCCATATTGTAAGAGTATGGTCTTTTAGGATGATAATGGAAGGATGAGAAAATCGTGAAAAGAATGCAATTGGACAGAACATTGTTTTGTTTTAATCAATTCTACATCTAAAGAAAAACAGAATTGTAGCTGAATTAAAATAACTTTTTTTTTTAAAGACGTGCTTTCAAGTTAGTATAATTTAAACTCGAACTATTTTAAATTATATGGTGTAGTATTTATTTGCTTCTTACATGAAAGTAGCATGGTAGTGGACATGATGGGGATGGATGGGGGAAATCTGGGGACCATCTGAAAGCATATGTTAATTTTTTCATAATTATGCGTTCTCTGTAATAATAAAGGACTTTAATATTCCTGTATGTAAAATGAAAGCAGCTGCCAGAAACAAATGTCTCTTTAAGAGAAGCCATGAGTAGCATTATTCAAAACATACTTTTTGTAGGAAAATTAGAAGAACTAGCACTGACCTGTGATTACAATAGAGGTGTTACCTTTGATTTGACATCTGCATTCAATTCTTTAACCATCCTGGGGAATTTTTTTCCTAGCAATTTACTCCTTTTTTAATATTTGTTCCTTAAGTACAGGTAACAGCTAACATAAAGCAAAAAAACCCAAGAAAAATAACCAAAACCAAATAACAAATAATAAAAAAATTAAAGCATTTTTATTTATTACTACAAAGGTCACATTTAATGCCAGTTATTCAAAAGAGTTGCAACCAAACTTTAATCTTTAAAGTTCAGAATTAAAAGTTTTACAGGTGTTTTTTGCTGAATAGGGAAGCATAGTTAAACGTCCTAGGAGGAGCATGTATTTATGTGTAAATTAGAATGCTATGGAAAGCGGCAAACCAGAAAAGAAATCGGTTTCTCTTCACTGTATTTCTGAATATTTTTGTATTAGCTAAGACAGCCATTATACTCAGTTCTGTTGAGTTCAATGCAGAATATCAGTGCATGTAATTTTTTCTTCTATTTTTGTATACTTTGAAGACTTTGGTCTTTGTCTGTTCCTCTGTAACTGAACAGCTTCTTAGATTTGCTGCACTGTTTTTCTTACTGTCAGTAGTGTCTCAGTGTATCTAATATCTAAATGCAACTTTCTGCTCATGATCACTTGAATAGAAACGTTTTCCAAATACAACCCATTTGTGTTCCTTCTCACTGTAAGTGTGAGCATTTCAGAAGGAAATTGTATTGGTAATACAAGCACACAGGAATTTCTTTTTATGCTTTCCTTGCTGTATAAATCCACAAATGTTTTCATTTTATGAGGTAAGTAGTCTCCTAAACTCTTCTGTTGAAGGGTTGCAGTGTCAATCCTTTTGAGCTCTGCACCTACCTGTCCATGTTGAGAGAAAATGCAGTCTGTTTCAGAAGTTGTTGCTTCAGTTGTTGTTTAAGGGAGCTGTGCACCAGGCACAGGTACTGCTCACTGCTGATATGTGGTTATGGCGTTTCCAGGAACACAACTGCTGGTGGAGCAGAATGGCCAGCACATCTTCCCTGTCAGTAGATACCTTCAGATACCTCCTTCAGGTAATTCATTAAGTGATGCCACTGAAATACAGTTTTCATTTGTTCTCTGAGGTGCTTCTTTAATGCACCACACAAACAAGGCAGACTGATGGTGGTGTTGTTGCTACAAGCTGTGAATTTCAGTGCCAGCCAAGTACAACTCTGTCCAAAGTCTGCAGAGAGCAGTACTTTAAAGGCAGTTTCTTCAAAACTTGTTTCACTCTAAATATTAGAGGGAGCAGAGTGATGGGAAGAGAACAGCACTGGGTACATTCATCCTTTATTTTCATTAACAACCTTTTATGTGAAACCAAAAACAACTCTGTAGGGGCTGCAGTACTGTTAGCATTATTTCTTAGACCCACTTGAATATCGTAGTCCATGTTTCTTTAATAGAGAATGTCTCATCTCATTTAAATTAGTATGACTCCTGTGATTTTGGAAACCATCAGCAAAGTTTCCCTCATAAACTTACATCCTGAATTCTGCTTTGAAATGTCCATTTGGCAGGATTTTAAATACAACAGGAAATGGAGTTAGAAGGTACATTCCTGGATAACTCTATTACAGTTTGCAGGCTATTTCAGAAAGTTAACCGGGTCTGGGAAAAGGGATTTACAAAGCTCCTGCAGCTTGCAGTCAGTTGCCAGTATCAACTGAAAAGCAAACAACTCAGTGTTCTTGGGATATAGGAGTTAAAGTATGATCTGGAAACTTGATAGTATATAAAATGTATATATGATAGTATATTTTATATATGTATATATGATATTCTAATGTATATAAGTTAGTGCACAAACATCTGTGTCTTTGTTTTAAATGCTTTCTGAGGTGGAGGTAAAAACATATTTATGATCCTCCATGCATGCAATAATTTTAAAATATGTTGAAAACTTTTGTTGAAACTGAAGTGCCATGGACTTCATGATATGTTCATGATAAATCATGATATATTAAGATCTCTCCTTAAATGAAGTTATCAACCTGATGTTGAACCCATTTTGTGAAAACAATGTGTGTTGTTTTTTCATACAGCATTCATTTACTTTTTTTTTTTGCGATGCAAAGCTAATTAGACATGTTTGGCTTAGGTACTTGACAAAAATTGTGTTCTTTCACAATGTAACTTTTTGTTTTGAGTAGAGATTCTGTCATTGTAAAAGCTTCAATAAGATTTTTGCACACAGCTATGTACAGTTTTAGAATATTTTTATTTTTCTTACTTTTGCAGATTCTTCTTTTCAAATTATTGAACTGCTTTCTTCTAAGCATATCTACCTATCACATTTTTCCATGTAAGCATGGAAGAGCATAAGAATATTTTCACTGTTCATAATTGAGAAGACATGTCAGCATTATACAAATATTCCATCATGTATGTAATAAAAACCCCTCTAACTCTTCTTCTATTTTTTTATATGAACATTTCATTCTGAATACCTGTGGACCAAGAACCATAAATACCAAAAGCTGCCTTGTCTGAATTGATTGCCATAGAGTTGATCATTCCTGCACCTAGTAAAAATCACATAAATTTTTGCCAGTTTGTTTGAGGTATGTGGTTTGTGGGTATTGACTTCTTTAAATTTTTCAGTTTTTTTTCCCCAACCCAGAAGACCAGCTTAGTGTTGAAGGGCTAAGAACTCCAGAGAATTGAAATCTACAGCATATACTTCTAACTCATTTTCTGCTCAGTTTGAGAGAAACCTTGAATTGCAGTTGTGAAAAGCTGAATGGGTCACGTTTGATCAAGAATTAACTGTACATGTCTAAAGGCAGAGAAAACATTTTTGGACTTGGTTTGTGGGGGATGGTGACTTTCTGTTTTCTCTCAGTCTCATCACTTTCTATTCCATGAGTGTGGGCGCTTCTGTTGGATGACGTGTCCTAGTGAAATTGTAAACATTACTTTTGTCTGCAGTATTTGCAGGAGAAAGAGTGTCCGTTTGGGTGAGCTAGAAGTTGTACAGCTCAACACATGTAGCTGGCACATACAGGATATTTATGAGCTCTCATAGATAAAAAATTACTGCCCCCAGTCTGTATCTCTTGAGTGTTTCTCTTTAGAAACTTGAGCTCTCTATTTCACATCTTTGCACAGCTTTTGTTAGCTATGGGAAATTGACTTGGTTCATGGCAGTTTTACTGCCGTGTAACCATGTAGGGTTGTAGGCAGCAGGTGTAAACTTTCTAAGACTCTGATAGCTGTATTATCACAGCTGTGAATTTGGGGTGCAAGTACTGCATTTGTTTTTTGTGATTCTACCTTTGCAACCATAAGCGTGTGATTTTGCAAGCAGAAGATGGACAGAGAAGGAACAGGCAATACACTTTAAAATGAAAGCACAAAACTTTCAGGACAAAAGAAATACAGTGGGACATCATCCCTACCCACCCCANCAATGCATTTATGTTTTCCATTATTGCGCTAGAAGTGACTTTTTTGGCCCAGTCACAGATTTCTAAGTGTGCTTCTCACTGCCAACAGTCAAGGCTTCTTTCTTCTGCCAAATGAATCATTAAGGCAGTTAAAAAAACCCAACTAACCTTTCTTTGCTTCTAATCCAACAATTTCTCAACAAGTAAGGGTAACAACAGATTAAATGTTACTGTAATATTTCTTTCCCAGTTGACCAAGGATTTGAAGAGGCAGCAGACAAAAATTTATAATAAGAAATAGTAAAACAGACTGTTAATACTGGATCAGAAACAGTTACAGTAATATGTAAGAAATTGGATGGGAGAATTAAAAACAATAGGGATGTTCAAGAACATTTTTGTCCCGATTATTTTTGAGAATGCACCTTCAGCAACTTGTGGCTCATACTTACCAGTTTTAGCCATTGCTCCCTTTTGCTTTAAATCCAGCATTTCATCTGCCTGTTGTAAAAAATAAATTTTATGCATCTGGTCTGGTGTGGTGATGTTTTCAAGTACAAATACCCAGCTGATTGTTGATAAATCTGAGCAGGGATAAGTCTCAGCCTTTAGGCAAAACTAACAGAGGTAAAGTAAGGTGGTGAAACAGTGAAGATAATGGTCACCCTCACTTTGTAGCTCACGTAATTTCTGTGGTGTTTCTGCGAAATGTTTTCTAGAGCTATACTTTGTTAGCCTAGTGAGTTATCAAAGATTGTTCACTGGCATCTCCTCACTTATTCTAACTTCACACTTCCGCACTATGCAATATCAATTTTATGCAAGTAGCCAACATATGAATCCTTTCTCTACTGGCAGACTCTGAAATTAAAGGAGACTAAAGAGCCGGAGCTATAAGTTGGTGCTTTGTGTTTTGGACCAAGCATATATCGAACACAATGTGTTCTGCTATATAATAAATTATGAAAAAGACTCATGGAATTCCGCTCAGCAGCAAAACCTGCATCAGTGATCCTGTAATGCAAATTCACTGGACAGAAGTGGAAATAACAGTTCCAGTTCTCACTGTGTTGTCTAGCCCTGCACCTCCCTCATCTTGAAAAATATTGATTGGTAAAGCGCTGTCACTTGGAAAAAAATGACAGATTTTAAAGTGCCCACTTAGTCTTATTTTAGGCTTCTATAAATTACTGTGGCTGTATATAAATGGATAAAATACTTTGAGATGGATTGGTCTGAAAGGATTTTCATAAATTTAGTAGCACTTAAAAATTTTTGTAAAATAGAACTGAAATTTGAAAGAAATATTCTTGCTCAGAATTTTGTATTCTCATAATGCAGTGTTAATTTGTGGGACTAAAGATGTGTTTCAATTAACAGTGTAGATGGTAGGGTTAAAAGATTTTAATTCCTGACATTGCATGTTCTGGAAAATTATATTCATTCAGATGATTTCAGAATAGACCTGCTGCTGCATTGAGTTTCCTTAGAGTAATAATGACTTTAATTTTTGCATTTGTCCCTTGAAACTTTAGCATGTTTTAAGTGGGCTTTTGTGATGGTTTTTGAGGCAGAAATGCTATTGGCCAGTATTTTCACATGTCCATTTCAATTTTCTTCTGCTTCAGCTTGGGTTACCTATGGATGAAAAATAAATTGTATGTCAGAAGGTTGGAAAATATGGCTTGTATACTGCACATGGCATAGTTCAGGCAATCTTGTCCATGGGGAACAAGAAATAATCTCTTTAATGTAATTTTAAGTGGCATCTCTGGTCTTATTACTTTAGGAGACAAACTGAAAGTCAATTTGTCAGAGGTGATTTATAGTTTGAGCTCTCTTTCAGAAAGCAATTGCTTTAAGGAGCGTGTGGCTAAAGAGCAGTGCAGTCCTGATGATGTGCTGAGGATGCTTTTTGACGTGGCTTGAGGCAGCTGTGCTCTAGTGCATAAATTGTGGTTCTGTTGGCAATTCCACTTTTACTCTTTTTGAGAAGAAGTACTTTTATTTGATTAGGAAAAAACCCTGTGCATGTCAATGGAAACTTTGTAGATGCTGTTCAGAATGCAGAGGGCATTTCTCCAATAAACTGTTGACAGACTTAGTACCTTATTACCTTAGCAGATTTTAATTATCGTAGGATTAGGAAGGTAACTAAATGCATTTGTGCAACAGACACTTTCTTCAGTAGAGTTTTTTTTTACAAAGAGAGCTCTTTCAACATGTAGGAGGAGGGATAAAATAAATTGTAATTTTAGCTCTGGATGTATTTGAAGTGGTTGACATATTTTATTTTACTCCAGGAAAGAAAAAAATCGATGGTGAATTGTACTTGAAATGGTTCAGAGGTAGTTAATACTAACTGAAACTTCCCCAGTGCCTCAAGTAATGCAATAGTTAAGGGCAGGAACACACTAATATGAACAGGGAGAAGTTGGGAATGCATGGGAGCTTAGGAATGTATGTTAGTTTATATATTAATCTTTTCCGTATAAACAAAGAATGTTGGTATTTTCAAGTGTCTGCTTTCCTGATAAGGAAGCGTGCTGATTCTGTTCTTGATTCTGTACAATATCACACACCCAAAAAGTCCAGCATTTGGATGTTGAGTTATTGCAAAACTTCATCATGAATGCTTGTGCTGGAAAAAAAACCCAACCACTGGTACCCTTAAGTAAGTCTGCATAGAACTTTTTAAAAGAATAGATTTATACTAAGATATGAGATCCCTAAATATGTGTTCACATTTTTAAAGGTACTAAATGCCTAATAGGTAAAGCTAATTACATGTGTGATGTATGTAAACCTAAATTGTAACTGTAAAAGTCATGTTGAAAATACATATTATGAGAGTGCCTGTGTAGCAAATCTGATCGCATTTTTTTATATTCTAGTTGTTAATTCAGTGTGATGTTTCTTCTGCTAATTTTTGTTCATATATTTCAAAGGTAAGAAGCCTGCTTAAATGCAGCAAGTGTGTTGGTGTGTTCAGAGATTCCACTGAAAACAATACAAGTGAGTCTTCACAAGTTTGGTGGCCACAGATCTGGCTGTTGCTTGGATAAATATTTTTCCCTAGGTGCACCAAATATTATGCAGACTAGCACCAGCTTTCATTTTTAAAGTCTACTCTGTAACTATAGCCAGAGGCAGTTTCATGCTGGCTGAAATAATGCACTCCAGNGCCAACCAGCCAAGCAAGAAAACCAACTACCACACAAATACCACCAAACAAATAAAACCCTCAAACAAACAAACAAACAAACAAAAAAACACACCAAAAATCCACCCAAGCGCAACCAAAGGGTTTATCCAATATGTAATTTGAATGTGGAATGTTTTATTCAGAAATGTTTTTAACTAAATAACTAAAACTGTTTTTTAATCATGACATTGAAGTCTCAGAAATTGTCTCTCTGCTACTTAAGCAAAGAAGCTTCTAGCCAGACATGACTTGGGAGACTCAAAATGGAATCTCAGTGTGATGATTGTGGACTTTCACTGGTAGCAGCGCTTACTGCTACTTATAGGAGGAATGAAGCACTTGTGTGTTTTGCAGGGTCTGCCCAGTGTCCTTGGTGAATAAATCTATGCAATCCAGTTATTCTGTCCACCAAGGCCTTTGTGTCTGATCCTTCCATTCCTCCATTTTTAGGGAACTCCCTGTTCCCTTAGATTATTCTCAATGATGAGTGTTTTTACCTGTTATCTTTCCCTACCATCCACCATCTAGCAGCTTCAGCTACATTCTTACCATAAGAGTATATGAAAAAATGGGAGTATATGTTTGAATCTTGGACACTGGTCTGCAGTTTTACTCGGGAGCTTTCTGCCATGGTTCTGGCCTGTGGGTCTAACTGTGGTGCTGCAGTAGCATGATGTGGAGGAGGAAGATGTGGCAAAGCGTGTTCCTAGGCTTAGCTTTGATGTGGCCAGCCTCTTTGGGGGTGAGAAGAGAGGCTGCAGATACACAGACATGACCACTGCTGTTTCATTTGTCCTCAGGGCCAGCAAACTGGCCTTTTCTGCTCAGAAAGATTTGATGTCTGTTCAGTTAGAATACCTTGGGTAGAACTTATTCATGTTTCCAGTGGCTTCCAAATTTCAGCTCTCAGATTTCTTTCCCATGCTCTCTCCTCTTTGTGCATAACAACACCTCGTGCCTTCCTCCTGAAAATGTCCTAACTCTCTAGTTTGTCACACTCTCGCTCCATGTCTTTCTTATACCTCCTATTTGCCTGTACTTCTAGGCTTCCTTGCACACCAAGTCTGTTGGTGTATCCTCTCACTTTGCTCTGCTGAAACCATGTTCTCCCTCTTCCACCATGTTCAGAATCCTAAGAGGTGAGTCATTTGGGTTATGGCAACATTCAGTTCCTCAAGAGCATGAGTGGAGGTGGACTCCTGCTTCAACCTGCTTCATTGTTGTGGGTTAAAATACAACCAGCCTGTTCACATCTTGAAAAGTAGCTGTGTCATTAGAGAACAGTCATGCTGCAGTTTAGCTGTGTTTTGCTTCTAGCAAGTAAACCAAGTTAAAGCTCCAGTTTACTGTGCCAGTTGCCAATGGGTGATAATACTGACTGCACTCTGAGGATGCTGATCCTAGTCTTCACATACATCTGTACTACATTTAGTCAGACAAGGAATGAAGGCAGTGTCTTCCCCTCCTGTTATCAGTCCCAGTATCTTAATATGTAACCAACTTACTTGGCATATTGAGGTGCTGGTCTCCAGAGTTTCTGAAATAGTGTATTACAAAGAAAATGTTTTTCTCTGGGGGCAGTGGGTATGGTTATGCAATTGGAGTAGAAGTGAAGATAATTTTAAAACTGAATAGCTGTATTTTAGGCAATCTTGATAAAATAAACATAATTGCGTTTTTTTAAAATGAATTTCTCTAGTGTTACTAGTGCAAATTTGAGGAAAAAACAAATTTTCACTTGTCAGTGCTTTAGTGGTTTAGTATCTGCAGTTGTAATTGAGAAGTCACATGTCTAGCTTTTTGCCTCCAAAGTTAACCCCTTTATTTTCATGTGTTTGCTTGAACAGGATTTATGCCTGATTAAGTTACTGTCTTTTATCATAATTAAAGAAAAATGTTGTGGAGGGAGAACTAAACCCTCTGTTCAATGGAAAACAGATTGTTGTGCCTGCAGAGAAACAAAAGGGACCCTGTCACACAAAGTGGCTTTTTTTCCCCCGTCAGAATAATCAGCAGTCAGAAAGATTTATCTGCTGTGAGAATGATTCAACTGTCCAGACTAAGGGTGTGCGGGGGGAGGAAACATGTTTAAGCTTTTCAGAAAGGAAACAACATGCTTCAGAGTTTGCCTGAGATCACAAGAATGGCAGCTTTAGCAACAGTGCTTATAATCTGTATTTGTAAACTATATTGCCTGCTTGCAGTTCATGCCAAAAATGGATTAGTAGATTTTAACAATCTCTCTCTTCAAGACCGTAAGTGAATTACTGTATACAGTGTGCCCTTGATTTATAAAAGGTTTCTTCTTGTGGTGCCTTAGAGTCTCATTTTAAACAGCATAGTATGCTTGCAAAATTTTTTATTTTCTAATGTATACTCCTGGCAGAGAAAACTCCACTGCTGCTGTCAGCTTTCACCTATTTGAAGTTACTTGCAGGCAGTAACATATCGGATAAAATTTCATAAAAGAACATTAAAAAATGAAGAGAAAATGTAAGCCCATAACTGTTGGATTATTCTGTCCTTCTAGCATAATAGTGTATTCTGACAAGCTGTAATAGAACTTTTGTGGTTGATCATATATTTTTTTGTAATTTAGAAAAGCGTTCCAAAATCTTTTAGAAATGTGTCCTGCTGATTTTAAGAGTTTGAACTCAGTTTCTAACTTATTTAAAGTTTGAAATAATTTCTATCAAAGAAAAACTATTTCCAAGTATAAAATCAAGGAAGAGCTGAGTAAGTTACAGATTCTAAAGTCTTTTATATGCTGATTTGGCTGCATTCTTTGTGCTTACACTCTTGGGAAATTTAAATGGAAATAAATAGAAATAAATCTCTTACACACTTTCTCTCTTTATATATACCAACAGTGTTTGATGGAGACACCTTCTGGCCCAGGCCATAGAGGATTGTTAGTCTATATCAGGGCTTTATCAGCTCCTAATGCTGTGAGTACAGCTACACATAATTTCCCAACCCAGTATGAGCTAATTTACTGTTAGAAATTACAGACTGAGTTCAAGAGCATATTGCAAACATTACCTTAAAATTCCTCTAAGAAATAATAACCTCTGTTTCTACTCAAGAATGTGCAGATCTGGACTGTCATGAGGGTATTTTTGAAACTCTGAAGTTTGAGTAGTGCAAGGATAATTGTGAGGACCACTGTTGATTTTTCTTTCTTGGTTATTCCCATTTGTACACCGTTATAGGTGTTTGGTACATATCTGACAGCAGGATATTCCAGTTCATGATTCATTTAAGAGCAGAAAATTTTTTCCAAAAAAGCATGGGTGAGACAGATTAGGTAGTGTTTCTTCGGTATTTTTGAAGCTCTGTCTTTGGCTTCAGAGGAAAGATTTTGGTACATTTAGTCTTTTCTTCCTGTATCAAGAGTAGCGAATTATTAGTAGCTTATATTCAATTTCTTCCTGAGAGTTTATATGGCTGAATCTTGTGTGGATGCAAGATGGACTCGTCTGGTTGAACGTGTAATGATTTAACTCATCTGCCACCTTACCTCTTGGAAGTTTAACATCAGAGATTGTTCTTTCTTCCTCAAGCAGTAACATCCTTGTAAATCCGTTATCCACCTGAACTTATTTTATCTTCCTTATGGTTCGTCTTTCACCTGGCTTCCTGAAAAGGCAGCAATTACAATATCTGCTGTGTTGATGGCAGTGACAGATTTTCTGTCACTATGGCAGCATTTTGCTCATCTTCATTCTTGATTTTTATACAGGGAGGAAGTACTTCAGTTTTATGACTGGATTCCAATTCAAGTTTACAGAGCAGGAAAGTAAACTGAACAGATTGCTTTGGAAGTCATGAAGGCAATAACCCCAGAATGAAGTGATGCCTCTTACGAAGTTACCCAGAATGGAACCATAATTAGTATCAAAATGAAAAAATTTAAACAACCTCTTCTTAAGTTCCAACATTTTAAAGTGTTGTTGCGTTTTTTAAAATTGTTCTTATTGTTAACTTGCTCTTTAAGGATTTACAGATCTGAATTGTCATTAGATTTTTGGAAGAGTTCTATCCTTAAAGAATACTTCTTTCCCCATCACATGCACAGTTTTAATATCCATACTCAGATTTCATTAATGGAGAGTGACAGGTGATTAGTTCTCAATTTGACTGAAAGACTCAGTGATATCGATAGCATTCAATGATACCAGTAACATTATTTTAAAGCTCATCTGTTCTACATTTACCAGAAAGTGTATGTACTATTTATGAGGTATTAAATTGGGATTTGCAATGGAAATATGTGTGCTTCTCTTCTTATGAATTAATTGCAAAGCAGATGTCCCCCAACACCAAAAGAACTCTGAACCATAGAGGGCTACTCTGATCATGTTGGGAATTAACTGGTAGTAGTTGTTCAGCAGTGAAAGATAATATCCTACTGGTGATGCTTATCATGATGTGTTTGAATTAAGGGCTCAGGATTTCTTTTTAACTGTGTTTTCTCAGTCATTGTTATGATCCAATGCAATAAAATAAGCCAGTTTTGGGAAAAGAAATCTTTTCTGGCTTATCTTTGTCTCAATGTCTAAACACAGAAATTGCCTAAATAAAAGGAGGAAGAAAGAGGGAGCCTGATTTTGTTCTGGGGTGGGTAGGAAGATAACTGGCCTCTTTCCTCTGCTGTTCAGGAGTATTTGACATAGAAATGAGGTAACTGGAATTTCATTTGGACTTGCTATAATAAGCATGAAAAAATTGCTATCCTATTAAGCCTTTTGCTTGGAGGTGAATGGTTTCTGGAAGGAGGTTTTTAGAAAATTAGGTCTTATTCCATCTTTTTCTCTTCCTGTATCCCTCGTTGACTGGTTCCCAGTCCCAAGCAGATTGATTCCCTTGTGAGCAAAGCGAATAAGGTTGTCTTCTTCCCCAAGACGTCCTGCTAGTGACTTTGGGGTGTGTTTTCTTTCCCATGGGTTGTGGGATTCTGCAGTTCACCATTAACCTAAGCTTCACCTGTCCATTATCAGAAGTGGAAAAACTGCATGGTGGCTTGTTCAACTGCATGATGTCTTCGCTGGCTCTTTGCTGCAGAGAGGGGAATTTCTGCTGATGAGACGTAATTGGCTTCAGCCCCTGCCCAGCTTTGAGGGGCTACAGAAGTCAAGGCTAGACAAGCCTGAGTAGTAGAGGGGAAGCTCACCTTTAGCATTGTTGGCCATGCACAGCAGCATCGCTGCCTGACAGCAGCAATAATTGGCTGTGCATGGTTCTAGCATTGGACAGAGTTTGGCTGAAGAATGTGGGGTTTAAGGTTGGATTTCCTGTGTGTGTTCTTACACTGGCATCATTCTTTTGTGGCATAGCTGCTGTAATGCTAGTAGCTCAGTAATCTTCACATTAGAAGATCTCCGTATCTCCATATGTATGGGCAGTAAATATAGAGATGACTTAAAAAAACCCCAACTTTGCTTATTTTTGCAGTGCATAGACAGTCTGCAGAGTAAATTTTTTTATTAGGTCAGGAATTGGGCTTTTAAACTGTTTAGCACAGACTCTGTGGTTTGGAGATTTGTAGTTTGAACTACATGGTGCTACCAGATGTAAGCAGACAAAATGACAAGTAATGGATTCATCTTGGGGGAGGAAAGAGAGTATGCTATCATTTCATCGTTACCCACTGCAAAAAGCAATTATTCTAATGTTTATTAAGTGCTCATAACAGTGAGATAATTAGCCACTTTGACAAATTAGATGGGTTGAAAATCTGGGCTAAAAGCCAGAAACTTAAAAAGAAAGCAAAGCATAATGATTGCTTCCATGTAACACCCACACATTTATGGACACCCCTCCCTTCTGGGTGAATAGTAGAATTTTTCTACTGAGCATTTTCTTAATGGTGAATTAGATATGTGCTAAAATTCTTCTACTGGCAGAAATTTTACAGTGGATGGATGAGTGTGGGTAGCTCATGATATGAGAATAGTAAGTTTTTTGAGGGGGGAAAGGTTTCCTGTCCTCAGATTCATGGAAGGTTTGTATTTCAATCTGCATTTCTTAGAAATAGATATGCTTCGGTGAATTGTTTTCAGATTGATATCTGTGTCCTTTTAAAAAAAACTCACTGGTTTCCAAAGAAAACTCTTGGAAAACATTATAAGAGATATGTCAGCAACTGAGAGAAATTAATTGCATAAAAAACAGTGAATGGTAAGTGTCATATCATGTGCTTCCTGTTCTGTCTGTCCACCAGACTGTTGTAGAATGTGCCATCATATGGCTGGACCACCCACTGATCAATTAGGCATGAAGAAAATGTATTTGGGAGTATGAAAAGTGTATGGATTTCTTCGTGTCTGGATCACTTAGAAGAAATTTCCTAAGGCTAAGTAGCAGCATAGCAGAAACACTGACACTTTTTTTTTTCCAACTGCTGTTGTATTTTGTTGTTAGTATGGAAAATATAGAAGTATTAAATAGATCATAGAGGAATCTGATGTACAAAACAGATAGTTTTGATAGACTAGTCCTGTTGAAAGAGAACTTCCGTTAACAGGAAGATGGGACTGAACTTAGACTCAGGATGAATTTATTTTCTTTGGGGATAATGCCTCCGTAATAATCCTAGAATCTTTGCTGTGGTAGTGAAAGTTAATTTTTTCAAGGTTTTCAGGATGTCTGGGGAGGCAATCAAAATGCCAGAGAGATGCTTATTAATGTAAGTGCAGGTTAAGTAGCGTTAGATATCATTTTTTTCCCATTTAAATATTATAATTCAGTCTTGAAAATTTATAACCACTTATATAGAAGAAAATCACAGTTATTTAATTTCTGTTGTACTGCTGTTCGTTGCATTATCTTGGTGTATCATTTTATTTATTAGTGGAGAAATTCTGCATTAAAGACACTAGTATTCCACTTCTGCATTTTCAGATAAGAAGAAACTTCTTGTGTTTTCACTTTTCTCTAGTCTGTGCAAACCTGCAGTTTAAGACGGAATGCTTTTTCAGGAAATTGGTTCGTGTGCTTAAATATTTTTTGCAGTATATTCACCCATCTTCTTCCAGCTTCACCTCTTTTCTGCTGCAAAGATGAACAGAGAAAACTAAGTTCTGCTCATTTTGCTCCGCTCTCTTCTCTCAGATTAAATCAGCCTCTGGACTGTGACCAGAATTTACTTTCATCTCCTGCCAGTAAGACTTCAGGCTTAATCTAGGCTCAGTGGGCATCTACAGGCGACAAATGCATGTTAGTTTTGCTCTTTTAGGTAGGGAGAGGGAATGGAAAAGCAACAACAGATTTTTGCTTATTGGAAAAGACACCTCTTGACAGCACCTTTTTAACAGCTATTAAAGCTGAATTCAAGCATGATAAATCAAGTAAGTCTGTACAAGAAGGTCACTGTCTTCAGACATAAGAAGGAGACATTCCAGGTTGTTATTGTTTTAAAGTGCTTCATGTCTCTTCAGGCAGCACAAAGATCCTTTTACTGATTGCTTTGCTGATGTCCTTTGAATGGCAGTGATATATCGGAATGCTTTTCTAGACCTGGGTACCTCAGACCTGGTTGTTCCACAGGTCCCTCAAATTATCCATAGTTCAGCCCTACTGTTTCTGTTACCTTCCTTTTCCTGCCTTTTCCTTTGCCCAGGAGATGGCTACTTTGTGTCCAGCAATTTTTGCCTGTATCCTTCCATCAATTTCAGGAGAAAGGTAGGTAGCTGTTTAATTTCTTTTAATCTTGTATCTGGAAAGAGAAGGTTGGCATAATAATTAGCTAGGATTTTTCTAGGAAGGAGCTTTGAAAATATTAGGAACTTAAACACCTTATTTTAAATAATATTTTAAAATATTGTCAGTTCTTCACAGAAATTTCAGTTGTAGGATAAAAATGACAGAAGTAATTAAAGATTTAGGATAAGTGAAAGTTTAAAGCAGGCAAGAAGCAATGCTGTTCTGGATCATGTTCTAATCAGTCTTTGTGAACTTCAAAGCAAGCCCTGACAATCTCCAGTGACAAAACTGTGTTCCTTTTCTCATCTGTCCTCAGAATAGCATATCCTCTCCTGATTTCTAACCCAAATCCTCTGGGCTGCAAATTGTCTTGATTTCACCTTCTTGTTCATATAGCAGAAATTAAAATAGATGAAAATAGCAGAAATTAAAATAGATGCTCTCTTGTCTTCTTGATATCACCCTTTTGTACATCGAACAAATGCTTACCTATGTCTTTTTTATGCTTAAACCTGGTCATGCTTTTTTTTTTTTTTTT
>VXBU01017371.1:26010-53312 GCA_013400315.1 Bombycilla garrulus
CCTTGGCACTTAGTCAGGGGAGTAATTATCTCCAGTTCTCATAAGCATCTCTAGTAGAACAAAATAATCCACCCAGATACTCTCGTATGATAACTGAGCAAAATGTATTGAGTATTTAAGTCGTAAGCATTTACAATGTATCTTTCTAGTTCCTTCAGCAGCGAGAATTACTCTTTGGGCAGACAGTTTCTTAGTTTGCCGTGAATCCACCTAACTTACCTTTTTGGTTACATTCCCATTGCCTGTTTTGAAGAGAGGGTCATAACATGTGCTGCTAAAGATATATTGCATGACAGCCATTCAGACATGCCTTCTGTGTTCTGACAGCCCCATAACCCTGTAAAGAGGCAGCTGCTGCCCTTCTCACTTTGTACACACTCATGTGGTCCTGCCTTGTGAGGACTCATCCATTGTGTGAGGTGGGAACCTGGGGACAATGCCCTCATCTGATGGGCCCTTGAGAAAGAATCTGGTGAGATAGGGCATGACAGATCAGATACAGATAATGACCCGAAAATAACTTCAATTTGTGTAACATATGTTTATTCAAGCTTTTGATCATATTCCTTAGTTCAAAACACAGGTAACAATTAATTTTTAAAAAAATGATTAAGAAATCTACTGTTTGAGAAAGCAACTTCTTCCTCTTTATTCTTATGTTTGTTTTATTTCCCACTTAGCTAAGGACCTTAATTTTTATATTTTCTTTAAACATACTGTTTATAGAGAACATGTTTTTAGTCTTTTTGTATTCATGCTGATTCTAACTCATTGTGTGCTTTGGCCTTTCTGATTTTACCCATATGTGTTTATGTAATTCCTCCATACTATGACTAATCATTCATCACAGGCCCTTATTTCTGAACTTTAAAAAGAATATTCCTGTTATATTTCCTGATTATAAAGAGGCCCTTACATAGCTGCATTGGTCCCATACTGTGCTTCTTGTTTCTTCCATTTTGGGACAAATTCTGTCTTCTTTTTGTTCAAGATTTTCATCACCAGGCACTTACCAGTATCCTTAGAATGTTGTTGTACATGTTTCTGATTACAACATTCTTTATTGTATCAGTTTTGGAGGTAAGTTTGGGGTTTGTCTTTTTTTTTTATTATTATTTTTAGGAAAAGTTTAATATACCTGTCAATCTTGGTTTTTTTGCCTCCACAGAATAATGAATTTGTCATTTTATGACCACTGGTTTGACTTCTGTTTCTTGACTCACCTCTCTTTTACTCAGATTTAAGTTAATTTCACCTAAGAAATCCCCTCAAAAATTATGTTAGATTATCTGTATATTCTTCTTTGTCTGTTTTCCTCCTCACCCATGGATTTCTCAGTGAAGACCCCAAAGTATCATCTCTTTTATTCTGGATGCTGCTTCTAGTTACGTAAGGGATAAGCATAATGAATTCCCGTCTCTGATAAGTGATCTGTAGCAGATTTTCAGGAACATGTTATTGACCTCACTCTTTTCACACTTTATATTTGCTCAGAGATAGTCAGTAATCTGTATTTCAGTTCTTCCTGAGCTTCAGAGCAAGTGTATGTGTTCTTGATTAACAATATAAGACCTTCTGTATTTTTCTTCAACCCTGTACTATTTCACCAGCAAATTCATTTCACTCTTCCACACCAATTCCAGCTTTGTGATTTATCCTCAGTCTTTGTGAGGTGCATTAAGTGGTAATATCTGTTGATTCTGAAGAGTTTAATGTTCTTTGTGTTTTTTCTCCTTATTTCTGATGTTTCTGTATAAACATCTCAAGTGTTTAGCATATTGCGCTGCTATTCTCCCATTTGTCCCTCCTATGATTCTCAGACAATATTTTGTCTGAAGAATCTAGTTATTTTTGATGCTCAGTAGGGGTACTTCATAGGAACCCATTTTCCTGAAGCTTTGCTGAAGCTAAGGTCTCCTTAGAATATGTCCCACTGATTATTCAAAAGTAGAGGTGTGCAACATCATTAGTTTGGAAATTAACATCTGTATATCTGGAGTGAACTCTAGTTAATTTCTTTTAACGTTAGCTTTGTTTTCTGCAAAACAGTTATAGTTCGGAAATCCAACAGCTTAATTTAGTGTAAGTCAGAGCAGAGACAGATGCTAGACCTGTGATGGTAATTTATTTTGATGATACTGGCTCTTGAATGTCTGCTGTGGTTCAGATTGTACAATTTGTGTTCTATGATGAGTTTTCATTTACCATATTATGATAAACAGTTTTCTGGAATATGATTTTAAATGTTCCCTTGAAATGCTTATGGTGACTTGCCAGCCAAGAAGAATCAGCTAAGCCAGGGCAGCAGAGGTGGAGCTCCAGTGGGTGTAGCTTCCCTTCTGGGCAGAAGACAGAACACTTCCAGGGGATAAACAGCAATGCACCTACTGTTTTCCGCTGGCTCAAAGTTGTTTTGTGGCTTGTTTGTTAAAGAATATTGGAAAGCAAAGTTGATTTTTTTCTTTTTTTTTTTTTTTTGCTACTCTTTTCTCTCCCCTGGCGTACTCTTTGGTGGGAGGTTGCTTGGCAGTGCAAGTTAAAGGTCCGGTATGCAAGTAGGGATGGGTGGAAGAATGGAAGCCAGCAAGGGAAGTGGAAGAAATCCAAAAGACTTAACTACATGAAAATAATACTTCTGCCAAAGGGTAGTTTTATCCTTTCTGTTCATAATAGCAGACTCTAAGTCTTACTCATGTGGATGGATCTGTATGGAACCTGGAAGTGATTACTTAAATGGGAACATAAAAGGACTATATTTGTGCCTTTTTGTGTTTTTTTTTTTTCTAAAGAGAACGAAATGGGAACTTTGCAATATTTATAGTAGCTCCTGCCAAGTGGGCTTGTCATCAGCCTAAGCCTTTTAGCTTTCTTCTTTTCTTTCTTCTTTTTTGGTGTTTTTTTTTCAAACTCTGGATTTATGAAAATAGGGATTTAAAGATAAATATCTATATAGAATAGCTGTATGAACACAGCTGTCTTTCTGGCCTCTGTATTTATTCCTTTATAAAAAAAATCAAAATTTTAAAGTTTTTTTCCCTTTTTGATTTTTTTTGATTGTGTGAATTATTTTTCGAAATATTATTTACTAACATCTTACCTCATTTTCCATATGAATGATTCTGTCTTAGTGTCAGGGTACATAGGAATGTACCTTTGTGGCTGTCAAGGCAAATCAGGATGTCTGACTTGATTTTCAAACATGTTATACTTAACAAATTTGGTTGTATATGATTTTCCTGTTCCTGCTATACTTTCATGAGGATCATGCATACATATATTTCTGTGCTCAGAAATGCCTTTTGAAATATGATTGCCTTCTCTTGAAAACCATCAGGTACCATCATTTTGGGACAAATTCTGAGACGAAAGAGCCCAAAATTTTTTCTGCTGACAGGACTTCTACAGGAGTCAGTGATACATTATTTTTCTTTTCTGTTCTTTACGTCTCCAGTGAAAAATATTCCCACTTCTCTTCCTTGATCTCTGAGCTGTATCATTTTACTTCTTTTTATGGCAGTTTTATGAGCAGTTTAGGGAATTTTACAAAGAGGAAATTAATGCGGAGTAATATAAACAGTGTAATGAGAAAAATAAAAATGTGAACGTGAGGCTTTATTAAAGGCACATAGCTGCAATATGTAGTGTGTAGGGTAGATTGAAGCCTCAGTTTACAGAAAAGGTTCTTGGCTCTTGCAATGCAATTGGGAAAGCTTGCTGTAAATATGCTATGTTTGTGGTTCTTTATTCAACCAGCGGCGCCAGGAATCAGACTAGGGGAGGGGGGGGAGATGGTGTTTTGTTTTGTTTTGTTTCTTTCACTAAATATTGCTTGATATTTTATTAAATTCAAGTTTTCAGTGTTACTGTTCCATATTTGAATCATTATGGGCTTTGAGATACGCCTCTCTTGTGAGGAGTATGGATATCGCCAGGGTCCTGCACAGTGCACTTTCTGTATCTGCATTTCAATGTATTTTTTGACTCCTTGCCTGAGATTTAGTTATAAAGTTTTCCTCTCATACTGAAACCAAAGTTAATCTAGTTTTTGCTTCAGATCACAGAAAGATACCTCACCTCCTGTAGTTCTAGTGAAGTGCTGTAAAAATATCACAGTAGTTGTGTGGGGGTTTTTATATACACTTCTTTTGTTTGAGACCTTGATATCTGTGAATATTTCATTTGCAAAAGTAACTTACAAGTATGGTTTTTGTAATTATACCATCAAAATTACATTGATCATATATCCACTTCTTGAATTTTGTGGGGTTTTTCTGTCTGGAAGATAATTTTTGTTCTACATTTCACTTTTTAAAGAAATGTGAAGTTGCGTTGTTCATTCTAGGCTCAGAATATCCGAAAGGCATTAAATAAAGCTGCTACGAACTGTCTCCTACCAAGCAGGAGATGTGTCTTCACACATCTGGCAGTAGAGGCTGGAAGCTCTATTGTCACCAAGGTGTGTTGAGAATGTTATTTGTCAAAATGTAGTTCTGAGTGAAGCTTTGGTCAAGGTTATGGATGAGAAATCCCTTGAGGGTTACTGAGAATGCATTCACCTCAGGACATTTCTGAGACTGAAATGAGTTTGTAGGTGGAAGACTTAAGGAGAAGTGTCATATATGAACTGGATTTTGCCTTTTTTAGACACAGGGCTTGAATATTCATTCGATTGAATATGATGTGGCCAGTTGTATGCTTTCATTCTTTGTTAGCAATTTTGTTTCATAGATATAAACTGGAATAAGTTTCACCTTTTGTTCCAGGTCTGCACATTAAGGGGTCTCCAGAGTTTTCAGAAGCTATTAAACAAGAAACTATATTTAGCTCAGAAGCTTTTGAGCTGCAGGCAGCTAATAGATGTGAGAATGTACTGGAGATGTCATTATAAACTGCCTTTTATTTTTTAGTACTCCTTTCAAAATAACTGCCATATACCAGTGAGGGAGAGAGGGTATTCTAGGACATGGATCCTTTGTTGACATGGCCTGGCCTTTCATGTCAGAGTTTACCTGGGTAGTGCCTCAGGAATAACAGTTGTGTGGGTTTCACAATGCATCTTCTTCATAGTCCATAGTACAAAAATCTGATTTTCTTTTATGATTGAGGAGCGTCTTCAGGCAAGTTTTTCGGTTCTTCCCCAAAAAAGATAAGTGTGTCAGAAACTGCATGTTTTGTACCAGACTGATGAGTGTTGGGGTGAAAAATTTGATGGCGTGCTTTCAGAAAGAGAGTATTTTATGTTGCAGTGTAAAAATTAATGTCTGACATTGGATTAATTTCACTTTCTGATGAAAAAAATTCTGTGCATGTGCAGTTACCACCCGCCTTCCATGTAAAAGAAGCTGCACTATTATCTAGTGAGATTCTTTTTGTAGTGGTAAATCTATTACTCTTCACTGTAAATAATTCATCTATGAACACCGATCACAAATGCTCATGCATGGTCTGAAGGAGAAGAGCATTCTAGCAAGAAGAAAAATAATTTATTTGTATTCTGGTGAAAGTACTACTTCTTTCCCCTAAACATGGGGACTTACCTCACAGACAACCTCAAAAATGTTTGTTTAGGGGAACAACATCTGCAGAAGGGAGAAGTGATATTTCTCTGCCCTTTTCATCTTTGTTATTGAGTTACAGGGTCCGGAATGTTATTAACTACTTATCTGTCTCTCTTATCTTCTTTTTTCCCCCATCAGAATTGTTTTATGGCTGTTTCATTGCTTCATTCTTCATCATCAAAGAAACCCTTCTGAATTTTCTGAATATTAAGTCTTTGCTCGAAGTCAGGATATAAGGGCCGTGACCCTCAATATAAGGCAAAATATAGTAAGAAAGCAGTATTTACTTTGCAGTACTTGCCACAGTTCAGTACTGAGAAATCAGCAACACAGGAAGAGAAGAATGGCTCTTGACTATCTCTAATTTCTAACGTGTCTAAACCAGTGTCCTATTCCCTGTCTTTATTAGAGAGCTGTTGGAGTTGGTGTAGCGTGGAGGTTTCACAGCACTGCACTTCTGGAAGGGGAGATCTTTGTTTGTGTACCTAGAGTTCCTGAAGGTGAAGTAACCCCAGCTGAAATGGCGACGTGTGTTCTGTGCTAAACATCCTGTCCTTGTCCTTAGTACTTAACAGGAACTGCCGGACTACTGAAAGTAGGATGGAGTGAATTTTCTGCATTGTCACTCAAGTCAATAACCCCTTGCACATTTTGGTTCAGATGTGTGTTTTCATAGTTACCAAAGCAATGCAAGTAGAATTAACTGCTGTATAGTACAGTTCTTATGCCCACCTCTTACACCATACTGAGGGATTTACATCTATATTTTCAGAAATGGGTCTCCAGTTTCAGATTTTTTTCTGCTTTTTGAGTATACAGAGAAGAACTTTTATTTAAGATCCTGCTTTCATACAGTTAGTTGCCTTCTGTGCTGAAACACCGTAGTTTCTGAACAGGGAGGGCTTTGAATGGGTGATTTTGGTGTTTTTAAATGTGGTAAATGAAAGCCTAGAAATTTAGTAGCATCAAGTGAACTCAAAACCAGATACTGCTTTTCATATAATCAGAATGGTTTGGATTGGGAGGGACCTTAAAGATCATCTAATTCCAACCTCCCTGCTATTGACAGGGACACATTCTGTTAAAGTGGGTGCCTTGAAGCCCCATCCAATCTGACCTCAAACACTTTCAGGAAGGAGGCATCCACAAGTGGGCAACCTGTTCCAGTGTGTGCTGGTTTGAAAGCAAAACCAGTGAGACTCCAAGTCAGAAATACAATTTAATAGGAAAAAGTAAAATACATGCAAGTAATATAAAGAAAACAAAAACCACTGACAGAGTCAGAATACAACCTGATACCCTACTAGTTAGGGTCGTGGCAGCAGTCCAGATGAGGTGGTTTTGCTGAAATAGTGATCCTGTAGACAGGTCTGGTAGTTCTTGTCCTTTGGAAACCAGTGGGTCAGGGCTCCCTGTTCTGTCCCAGTTCCCACAATATATCCAGGTGGGAATGCTTGGCTCCTCCCCCTGGGTGGAGCATCTCACAATGGGATTATGTAATTCTATGAGTCATGTGGTGGATCCTCACAATGGGCTGATGTCATTCTATGAGTCATGGGGTGGGTCCTCACAATGGCCCATTAAACACAAATGGCTCCCGGAGGGAGTTATCTATGACTCATGGGGCAAGGTGTTAATGGCCCATTAACAGGAGATAGTCCAGGGGAGGAGGCAAAGAAAAACACTGCCCCTCCTTTGTTTCAACAGTTAATGAAGATGGAGATAGAATACAGACCCTCTGGCACATTTTTACATTGTAACCTAGGACATAGTGTCTTAACAGCCCCATAGTGAAGAATTTCTTTCTAATACATGGTCTAAACCTGCTCTCTTTCAGTGTAGTGCATATTATAGAGAATAAAAACTTCAACTTAATTATGGTAAGTTCTCAGTTACAAGATAGATGTCAGTCTGATAAATCAAACTAGAAGGCACAAACTTACAGTTTTCTCAGAAGACAGTCCTCACTTGAACATGGTGGTATATTATAAAATTCTGAGCTATGAAATGACATTGGTGCTGAAAAGTAGAGACTCTCCTTTCTGGGTAAATCCAAGATTTATACAAGACTCTAAACTAGACATACCAGGGCTATGAAGACTCTCAAAGAAATTGACTGCTCACAGTATCTTTGTGAAATCATAGAAATCAGTGTCATGGGACAATCTCTGAATATTTAGCCGTGTGTACTTATTTTTTCTCCAAATGCATATTTAATTCTTTAATTGTGATCAAAGTCACAGAAATTGTAGTGAACTCTATTTCACCTTAAGTATAAGATAGTATAAGAGGGATTTGGAATGAAGCACAGGCTTTACATTTCATATGTTATTGAGAATAGTGTGTTATACTGTGTTACACTACAGCTACGTCTGTACAGCCCTACTGCCTTAAATGTTTGATACAGCTTTTACTTATAACTAGGTACTCAAAAAATATTTGGTGGGCATTAAGGAAAAAAATCCATCTTCTATCTTGGTTTTGGGCTCAAAAGCTCAAAACAAGAACTTTTGTGTTCTTCACTAGTGTGAGGGGACAAGTCTGTGATTACATGCCTGCAAAGCACAGCCTTAGGTGATGCCATAGAGAAACACCTCAGACAGCCCTGTCAGCTGTGGACTTTCAGCTGCTTTACCTGCCCTCTACCAAAGTGAGTGATGCAGTGCTGGGCTGTGTGATTTTTAAACTGGCCACTGTGTTGTGTTATCTCATAGGCATGTCTTTGATCACCCAGCGGACTAAACCACTGAATTGAAATGTCCCATGTGCTGTGGGGGAAATCACAAACACTCTTTTGTTAAGGTTAGAGCAGAACCATGCTTAAATCCTTTCTGATCAAGAGTGTTCATCATCATACATAAAGAGCCAGACCAAAGTTTTACAACCAATATTTTGAAAAATTAAAAAAAAAAAAGATAAAAGGATACAGTGAAATTACCTATGTTAGCCAAGGGATTTCAGTAAAATCTTAATGGTTATCCTTGACTAACTTATTTCTTCTTACATTACAGAAAAATATAGTTCAGCTTTCCAGAGGACTGTGCAATTTAAAAGATAAGTATTTATATCTTGAACACAAGTCCAGAAATGTTCCCTGCTCCTTCACAGGTGCAGAGGAAGAATGGAAAGCAGCGATTCTTACTTTTTCTTGTCTTCTTTGCAAGTTAAGCAGAATAAGAAATCCATGTATTCTGAAGATCTTGGATGCTATGGTTTCCTCTCCCCAGTTCTCTGTAGTGCAGCCACCTATTTTAGAGGAGAAAGAGGAATTAAAGTGTTTCTTCAGTTCTTATTGGTCTTTATGGTAGTTGCCTTTCAGAGGAGAGAAGCCTGTAACTCACTGTAGGCTTTTAATTAAGAAAATTAAAAGAACATGGAAAACTTGAGAAACATCCAAGGTACGTTCACTTAAGGAGTTCACATAAGTAATGAGAGGAGGATGAAGGGAATTTTCAATTAAGAAATCTCCATTTTTTTTAAGCAAAGATCTGGTTTTTATAAAACAGATATAACTCAAAAGACAACCCTTCTTCAGTACTTTCTGCTCAGTTATGCATGACTTTTGCCAGTGAAACAATTGCTTTCTTCAGGATTGCTTATGCTTTTAATTTTTGCTGGGATAATTGGAAGTTATCAATATACAGTTAAATTTAGCATCTATTGTTATGGTAGGCAAAAATGGCCATTTTATGTGGATTTGTTCTTTTTTTACTGCTGTTTTTTTTCTTGCTGCTAGATTCTGAACATCTTCATGATGTAAAGACATAAACATGAATGCAACTCAAAGTACAAAACTTTACTGGAAGAATTTAGGTCTCAAACAATTGCTTTTGTTAGCTTTGCATTGCGAACAGATTTTGCAGGAGAGAGGCCTCATTATGGAGAGTACACTGGAAATTAAAATAAGCAATTTATAGTTAAGAAGAAGTAATTTAAATTCGGTTCTAAAAATTACTCTTCCTTTCAGTTCCTGGCCTGTTCTATCACCAAAATAAGAAGAAAATTGCTTATGAATATAAGCTTTATTTCCGAAGCCAAAGTGTGACTGAAATTTTATTGAAGTCTTTTGGTTTTCTTTCAAAAAATAATTTTCTTGGTCCCAAATTATGATGTTGATGATTTGCAAAGAAAGAAAAAAGAAGTGAGATTAGGAAAGAGTACTTGTGTTCTTTTCCACTCTAATTTGCTTGAAGCTATATATATTTATTTAAAGGGACTTCTTTCTAAATTTTTGTGTTTCTTTTTTAGAGACCTGATGATATATGGAATATCTAGCTCAGGGACTAGGAAAAACTGAAGAACAGATATTGGGGGGAGACTAAATAATTCAAATAAAAAAGAAGTCTTATTTCTGTATTAAATTTTCCCTGTAAGTTTGTATATTGTGAAATACTTGAAGTGTTCTTTAAAGGCATACAAATAGAAAAGATTTAAATTATTTGAATGTTCAAATGATTGACCATTGTTATGAACTAATCTTGAGCTGGTTCTCATTTTAAATTTGTGAAATGATACCCCTTACAAACATCAGTCCCAAGGAGAGTTTTACTTTTCTTTTTCTGGACATCAGCACTTCAGAACTCTGCAGAAAGAATTCATCTGCTGTAGTACAAATAATAGTCTTATGTAGGAAGATCCCTTTTCCATGAGATCATCACCTGGGATTTAAGAAATCTGTTTCTGTAAGAAAAGCAAGAATCATCTCTTTCAGTGTTTCTTCATAGTGTGTTCAGTGGATTCACTGGTGATTCCATCTGCTGTGAAATTGTCTTCAACATCTCCGAGTGTTATAGTTTAATAGTGAGACTCTTTGACTGGAGGGATTGTAAGGGTCAGATGGTATGAATTTGGCATATGCCTTGCTGAATTCAGTAATCAAGTGTCTATATACATATATGCATACCCAAGATGTGGAATGCGTCTCTGTATCTTATTCTTCCACCTAAGTTCACTGATACAAATGCACTTAAACCATACAAAAGAGCCAGCTGGCATTGACAATGTATTTGGTGCCCAAAAGATGCACTGCATCTTTTTATCCTATCATAGTCCTACAAGTAAAGTTAATATGAATTGTGTCAAGTGGTGTGCACGGTCCTTCCTTCGTATTTCTTTGCTGTCTCCATCCTTCTTACTGTTTTCTCTTTTCTTTTTTCATGGTAAGATGCTATTATAAGGGAAGGTTTTAAGAAAGAGTATTTATGTCTGAACATGATGTAACAGTATGATCTGCTGTAACACAGAATTTTAGAAGTAGCGTTTAATATTTGACAAATGATCTGATGAATTTCTGAGTATGTGTTGCGATCTCTATTGAGAGTGGTTTAAGTCAGAACTTCAAATCTTTCCCAAAGTGAATAAGCAGCCAGTGAAGTTCAAGCTGCTTTCATCTCATATGCACCCTTGCTGATTCATGAATGTGGTTCATGAATTTCACTGGTAAACCTGGCATGTAACCTCAGCTAAAGAGAATTAAATAATACATAATAGAAATGAAATGTCAGTTATTTTTAGAGACAGTTTCTTCATTTCAGAACCAAGGTAGTTTTTTTCCCCATCAGAAAAGAAATAGAAAATGTACCTTTGTTCTCTGTGGAGTTTGTATGTGTTGTATAGCAAGACTTAAAAAGAGCTTAATCAGAGAATCACAGATTCATTTAGATTAGAAGAACCCTTTAAGATCATTGAGTACAATTGTAATCTAACCAAAATAAATTCACCATGTCCCTAAGTGTCACATCTTCTACATGTCTTTTAAATGCCTCCGTGTGTGGTGGCCCCCGCNCTGGGAGGAGAGACCAGCTCCCTCCTGTTTGCAGCCCTCTTTCAGGCAGTTGTAGAGACCCACAAAGTCACCCAAAGTCACCCCTCAGCCTCCTTTTCTCCAGGATAAACAACCCCAGCTCCTCAGGTGCTCCTTACAGGATTTTTACTCCAGACCCTTATCCAGCTTTGTTGCTTTTTGGTCACAGTCCAGCCCCTCTCAAATGAGCAAGCACTACCTTAGTAAATTTATTGAATTTTTTTTCTCTTCCAAGCAGTTACTTTTCTACTTGTTTTCCTAGGCTTTGAGTAGCTGCTCTTAGGCTAATGTTTATGGGCTCTGACATAGACTGTTTATAGTGGATACTGGGTTGGTGTCTGAATTACAGACCTGAGCATCATCTGGATATTCCTCATACCAAGCAAAAATTCTAACCTTAGGTGTATTTCCACACTCATTAATCACAGAAATGATAAACTGCTGTCATAAAATAATCCCTCTGAGCAACCTTCAGCTGGGAGGAATATATGAATGTGACGACTTTCCTGTGTTATACAGACACTAAAACAAAATATGTATATATATATATATATATGTCATTACAGACATTAGTTTTCTTGGAAAAATTATTCCTCTATCCACTCTTGGAAAGTCTTTTAGGTGTACAGCAATATCCTGACACAGTTGCTTGCTGCAGAAATCAGATCAGAGCTGTATAGGTGGGAATATCAGTGCTTGACTCGAGCAACCAGCAGGCTCTTAAAATATATCAGTAAGAAGCTGAGATTAAAAATGTAGGATGCCTACAACCATGGGTTTCTGTATTGACTCTGACTTCACTAAAGTTGACCGTGGTCAAAATGTGAGAAGATCTGGAGTAGTATTGTCCAGTTTTTCCAGAGCAAACATAGTCACATTAATGTCAATAGAATCTAATAAAAATAAACTAAAAATCATCATGTTTTACAGAGCTCTGTTCAAATACGTTTGAAACATTTGATTATTTTCCTAGTTAATTTCTAAATATTTATATTTGGTAGTATTGTTAGTGTGGTCATTAGATCAGATTGCCACTGTTTCCTGAATGGAGCTTCTGACATTTCTTATGGCTAATCTGCTGCCCTTTTCAATGGTCTAAAAATAACTTTATTTTCTTCCTTAAATCTTTGTGATTTCTCTTCATAGCCCTCTTTCTCCTCCCTGTCTCTTCAGTTTTGTCCTTAAGTCTTTCCTGATCCTCCTCTGCACCACATTGCAGATATATTGCTACATTATCTCTTTGGAGGGTGTTGAATTTTAAGATTATAGAGTTTTAACCTTTTCCTGAGCCCATTAAGAGTCTTTAAAAAAATAGATCAATTAGTCGCTTTACCTTAAGAGCTCTTCATACATTGGGGATACCCTGTTTTTTCTGTCCTTATTGTCATGTCTCTGAAATGTATTATATTACTGCTGTGATAGTTTTCTTTCCCTCACAAGTATATTTTTTTAAATATTTTTGTCCCTGTGCTTGAAAAACGTCTGATTTCACTTTGCCTGGTTATTCTGTATGTAAACCCTCTAGAAACACATGGTTAATGTATTAATTCCTTTGACAGTTGAGTCTCCTTTGGGTCTCTACATCTTCCTTTCTCAGAAGATACTTGTGTAGTCTATCTGTTGTCTGCTATTAAATCCTAAATTCCTTATGTTAAAACTGTAATATGTCTTCCTTCTACAAATGATAATTTTACTCAAGGCTAATTTTTCCCTGTTCTTCATTTGCAATAAAAAGCTTTATGTTGCAAACAACTAAAAATTTTAGTGACAACTGAGGCAAGATATTGTCAGATGTGTGTCCGAGGGCTGGATTTAAAGGAAGTCCTTCTTCTATATGAGAGTGGTTTCCCAGGAGTAGTCTGCACTACCAAGTTGAGTAATGCAGAAGGGGTTGGAAGTAAACTGTTTAAGCTAAATAAAGGCCTCCAAGTATCAGTTCAGGAAGGCTGGTGTTTGCTTGAATCCCGTGTTAGACACTCATCTCTCATCTTTTTGTTACTTCAAGGATTTGTGTGTTTTTGTTTTTTGTTTTTTTTTTTTTGTATGTGTGTTTTNGGTTTTTTTTGTTTGTTTTGTCTTTGTTTTGTTTTGTTTTGTTTTGTTTTTTTTGTTTTGTTTTGTTTTGAACTGGTGCTATATCTTTGTAAACACAGTTGTTATAAATCAGGTCAATTCCATCATTTGACACAGATTTGCCATAAAGATGTTCTGATTGTTTTTGATTTAATGCTTTTCTGGACTACTTCTATTAGTGTTCTCGGTTCTGAATAAATTTTTGGTGAGGTATGCTTTCACATGTCTTTCTGCAGCAGTATTAAATTTTGTAGGAAGTATTTCTTTCCAGGGATAGACTTGCACATCTGCTTCATCTGTGTGCTGTCAAAAGTAGAGACCTGAAGAGCTGTGAGGATAGAAAGCTCACTCTTTGCTTTCCCTGCTGAAGCTACTGATATTGATGAAAGGTCTATAATTATGCTTGTTTGCTTGGGTTTTTTTGCTCAGACTATGAAGATAAGCCTTGCAGCTCTGGAATTATTTTAGAAGTTGATTCTGCTACATAAAAGCCTCAGTGATAAATTGTTTTTCTCATAGATAGTTATTGACATGTTTAGATTCATATGTCCAAATCTTGTTTTTCTTTGTAGAAGCTCATTTGAGCTGTTTTCCCCTCCTCTGCTGTTCTTTCTTGGACATATCTATGTATATTTTCCAAGCTTTATTTTTGATGGTTATTTCTGTTATCCGTCTTCTTGCAACTGTTGTGGCAGTTCTGCGCAAAATAATTCTGCTCCAGAAGGTCTCTAATGAAAACATGTCCAGGATGTCTTAGGATGTTGACCCCTGTTACCTAGGGTTAAAGATGTTCTTGGCAGGGGTAGGGGTGGTAGGTTGAACACAAATATATTACAGGCTGTAAATAGGAGGGGGCACCACTGATGCAACATCACTCCTGGGGGGCTCATGGGTTGGCCACAGGGAGCAGAACAGCCCCAAAAGACTGCAGCCCACAGCCAGATCAGAACAACCCGTGATGAGGCAGGCACACTGAGGAACAGAAGGGCAGAAACAATAATGGGAAGCTGAAACAAGCTATTTAGCATCTGGCAGCAGAAATCCTAGGAACAAAGAAGAAGATTAAATCTGTCATGTGCATCCCTTCAATCTCTTATACCTTCTTTTGGTTCAGTAGATCCATGTGAATGGGTTGAACTTAATCTCTGGTGAAAGTCAGGTAAGTTGAGACTGGGGAAGGAAGAAGTTATTTCTTTATGTAAATGTAGCAGTTTATGTTCTTCTCAGTGTTCAAGTCAGTGATCAGAGGTTTGTGTTGCACAGCAATAAAATAATTAAAGTGCAGTTCCTCAGCTGAAGACAGTTTTGCTTGTAAGAGCATTTTATTCTGAAAAAATGGTATTATTTTTTCTCCAAGTGAAGAAGTCAAGGTACAGGTAGAACAATAAATGAGGTGTGGCTGTGTAGCATAATTTCTTACTTATTCTAGCTGATGATTACAGAAAACTTTCTAGCAGGGAAGTAGAACTTTAACACTTTGTCTGTTAATAGATTTTCTCCATAATTCCTCACACCTGGACAATTCTTGTGAATGTATTTAAAGTATGTAGTTTAATGTTGAGGTGCTTTGCTTTTGGGTGCAGGACAAGGTTGTAGTTTACTTTTAGTCTCTTTGTTAATGGTATGGGGAATACTGGCAGCATGTTCCACCACATGTCTCTGCCAAGGGTGCTGCATGGTGTAAAAGTACTGCAGCAGCACTTTTAAATAACACTCTTTTGGGAGGAACCAATTTCCTTCTCTTCATTAAAGTGCCATGGTACGTTGCAATACATTTGCCAATTACAGCGCTGGTTTTGCATTGCAAATCAGGAAGAATCCTCTGCAGTAAGGTACAATGATTTCACTTAAAAGAAAGTAGGTGACTTTGACAGAAAAAAAAAGCACGTGACAGTGTATAGGAAATCAAAACACAGTATAGGAAAATTGAATCTGCTAGATTCATATTGTATTCTGATTTTGATTTGTATGGAGATGTACTGAAGTAACATATAAGGAGAGGGAAAACAGAAGGATAGTGAACTATGCAATTCTTTATTGTAACTTTCTTGGCTTGTCTGCTCATCCTCCCAAACCAGCATGTTAGTATGGTAAAATCTAGGACCAAATTGTAATCATAGCACCATTAGCTGAGGCCTAAACTTAGTCTTTGAATCCTCCTTTTTTAGCCCACCCATAAACAGAGAAGTTGTTGCCAGCAGACATAAGGCAGAGCAGCATTCTTGGGTTGAACTGGAAAAGCAGTCATTTCCGGGCAGAGAACAAACTTGGTCAAGTTATAAAGTGGTTTCACTTGAACAGAGCCCGTGCTATCAACTTTTATTAGGGTACTGTTTATCTTAGGCCTTGTGGGAGTAAAGAGAAATGGAAATTTTAGGTAAAGGCTTGTGCTGCATCTAAAGGTTTTGTCTTTATGAAGTATGGGACTGGGGAGAAATGCTTAATTTGATTTTGAATTCTCTTTCTTGTCAATTCAGATATTTCCCCTTGACAAAAAAAAAAGTGTTAAATATTCGGAAAATAAAGAAGAGTAAATCCATTTCAGAAGCCCACTGCCACTTTGATAGATGGTCTTAAGAATTATGGGATGCCTTTCTCTGAAAGGTAAGCTGTACAGTTTTAGAAAGAGAAAGGGCCTGTGTACAGATTTTTTTACAACACAGAAACCTGTGACCTGTGTGCTCTACAGCAGTGCTTGCAGTGGCCTAGCTGAGAAAAACAATGGCGCTTGAGATTCACAGAGTCTAACTCTTTTTCTTTAGCCTCTTCACCCCCAGGCCTGAAAGTCATTACATCCAGCCAAGGTTTTTATCCTCATAGATCTGCATAGATCTGCACCAGGAGTTCTGGAATCAGCTAGTAAACTGAGCCAGACTGAGCTGTGACTTTTCAGGGAAAAAAATCCTGATGACATGCACCAGAGTACCAGTGCTGTAAACATGGAGCACAACCACCCAAGCTAGTCTTGCCCTGAATTAGCCTATGTTCAGCACACGTTCAGATTTGATGTTACAATTAAGATGACGTAATATTGCTGATGCTGGAAGGGGCAATCACATTCCCTCTGACCCCAGCTGTTTTGCTCTGGTGCTGTTTTCAGAGCAGCATTTTTCTGGAGTCTCATATGAAACAGGACCCTGTGGCTGGGGTGACACACCCGTCACCTTCCTAGTCAGGCAAGATCTATCTGGGGAATATCCTGCTTGGGTCAGTCCACATCCGCAGGATGAAGTGTGAAACATATTGCTGGCTTCTTATTTCCTCCTCATTCTGGCATTAATCATTCTGGTTCTTGGTGGTCATACTCTGTACTGTCTCAGGAACTCCTTTTTCACAGCCAATAAGTTGTAACAGGGATCAGCTGGAAGGGAAAGAGTAGAAGTCCAAATTCTTTATGAGCTGTTGAACCCAAGGGGAAAAAAGCAAGTTTCCTAGTACTTTAAGGAACCTTTTGCATCATTGAGCAGTTTTCTGCTGTTGAAGGCACTGTGCCATATAGTTCCTTCCTTAAACTTACTGAAGTCAGTATGAAAACCAGCTAGTGTTTTCTTGACTCTGCTACTCCCATTGGAAAGACTGTCCTAGGTTTTGATTGCTTTAACAGGTAGCAATCTTCACTTTTGAGTAGAAGTTTATCCACTCCTCATTTTATCTATTTATTTTTGGGCAAGCCGTAATTTTTCATCCTGTGCTTATTTTCCCTGAACTTTCCATGAAGACCAGACATGAGTTCTCTTTGCTTTTATTTTGCTGTGGGAAACAAGCAAACCTGGTTTTCATGTATTCAGTAAGTACTGTCCTACTGCAGTCTTTGAGCATTTAGCAAGGCCCCTGTGGAGAGAAAATGCTTAGTCATGTACTAAACCCTACTTCCTAAGACCCTCTGTTATCTCCCTGTAACACTATTGGCTACATTCCAGATGTCCTAAGACTATAGGTCAAAACACCAAGACCTCAGACTATTGGCTAGTTATCCCAATCCTACCTAATCCTATAAAAACCCCTACTTCTGCCCTCTTCGGGAGAAGACGCCGTTCCTGGACCCCTTCACGGAACCCCCAATAAAGAACCCGTGGAAAAGCTCCGGTCGGCTTCTTCTCGTCTCTTTCACCTGAGCTAGCAAAGCGACTACCTGGCAAGCAGCGAGCTGAATATCACTGATAGCTGAAATCACTAAAAGAGCTGAACCGCCTGATAAGAATCAGGCTGAGCTTGCCAGGATAGTTCGCGGCCGGGGCGTCTGCCGGAACAGGACGAGAGCCGCTCCTTAGGACCGGAGACCAGGACCCCTCGCTATCCGGACGATCTAAAGCGGCACCGGGGGCTTTGTCTGCCACCCAGGCTGGCCACCCGGGCAGGGCGGGCAACCCCCCGGTTCACCGTTTTACTGTCCCTCAAGTCTTTTTTCTGCATCTATTCTATTCTATTTTCTGTTTCATTCTTTGATATATAAGGCATAAATTCAAGGATCTATACAGAAATTTAAGTTGTTCTCCAGTGTTGTAGTGTCTCACCTGATATGTTTAATAAATTTATTTTTCTGTTTCATATCTGTATTACTAGAGCATTTAGACCAGTCCTTAACTAGATGAAATGATGAGTTACCAATAAACAGTGACATTTTATGTTACTCACTAATTCATTGATCTCATGATTTTCATACTGATTCATTCAATTCTTCTGATCCAGACCTCAAGGTCATTCATCTTAGGCATTTTGTGGTTTCGTTCCTATGCATTGTGATTAAGTGATTTCAGCATCAAAGTTGTGATATTTCTTCCAGCTTTATCACTAAAAATATTGAGCAAGGTTGTACCAAGCACCAGTCAGTGTTGGGTCTCTCTAATGATCTCCTGCCAATCATTTTGTCAGTTACTTATCACCATCTATTTTTCATCTTGTTCTTGTAGTATGTATCACTCATCCTACACTGAATATAAATTTCCATATGTCAAATTTTTACTTAAGCAAAGTTAGGATATTGGGATATTGTCTATAAGACATAGTGCTTTTATTAGAAAAGTCTACTTGGTAAAACAGGTAGAATTATTATAGATCCTGTTACTTTTTTTTTTTGCAACTGATCTGCATATTAATTATTCTTTCCTTTAAAATTTGTTCTGAAGTCTTGTATATAATTGAAACCCAGGCCTGGGAATTCCTGGATCACATCTTGGTTACTTCTGATTGCTTATACCCTAAATCCAACTTCTTATGGATACCTGATTGCTTTTCTCATTCATATTCACTTGCTTTCTCTTCTTTACTTACTATTTTTTATTTATTATTGCTGTACTCTTGTCTGCCAGATCTACCTTTTATTGTGTAATAGGTAGAGAAATTACAGATATATCTCAACCTTTTCCCCTTTGCTTACTGTAAAGCTCCTCTTGTCAGTCATGTCAGCCTTACTTAGAGAAGACTTTATCCCCAGGTTGAGCTGAGCCTCTTGTTCTGCTTACGTTTACGTAGCACCTAGCGTTCCATATGTCTGACTTCCTCTAAATACAAAGGTAATCAAAATTACGCAAAAAATGTAACTTTCCTTCCTATTGTACCCAAGCCTCTATAACAGGGAAATTGCAGAGGAATTGAATCTCTGCCATTCATCCTCTTCAGAAAAGGAAGTGTAGGAGTACCAAAATAAAATTGATCAGAGCAAGGGTTTTGTTGTACTGTGTTACTGTGCTTTGTCTTTTGAAATAGTCCTTTGAAGACTCAGCCTGCTATTTCTTGAATTGTTGCTTTCCTTTCCTCATGTCCTTCAGGAAAGAAAAGAAGGTGCCTGGAATGCAGGTAATGCTGCCAAAACTGCAGAGCAGATTTTCACTTTCTGTGTTAATAGAGGAGGCTGAATTTTGTAGCGCACAAATAAGAAGCCACATAGAACGAGAATTTCAGGTTGTCTAAAGAACATTGTCAAAACATGGAACAAGGAGCATAAAGGGAAGTGAAGAAGCTACCTCTGCAGGAGGTAGCAACAAAACCTTTGCAGTTTTGCAAAGTTTTGCAAATCCAGGTTTGTCAGCAGTATATGTTAGATCTTTACTAGGTGATTACTCCTGCACATCATTAGTTTCATAGCGTTTGCCTTCCACATAATGCAGAGAAGGTTTGCAGCAAGCACAGGCATATTTTTATGACATATCTACCTTGCACTGAATAACTACAAAGTCCTTCCCATAATATTCTGTCATCTTTGGGAGGTGAGGATATGTCATATCCTCATGCCTCTACTATCTGGCAGGTAAGATATTGCTGTGTGCTGTGCTTGGATCAAAATTGGAAGTTATTTCAACTGGTGCAAAATGGAGTTCTTTACTTCATGGATATCAGTCTTTTATATATGTTTGATCAAGTTGATAATACTTTTTTTTTTGTACAGTCTGTGAGTTCCTGTAGTGCTGTCCTTCATTTTTTAACTTTTTAATCTCTGATTTGGACATCACTGGATTGGACATCTGACTAAAGCAAGGCTTTTGATCACACTGCAAGATTTAAAATAATATTTGTTCAAATTTACTTATAATTGTCTACTTTAAAATTGCTTGAAATTCTCTTCCTGATAAATATATGTTTTCAAAGATCCTGCTGAGGAAGTTAGGTGTTCTTGTATGAATGTG
This sequence comes from Bombycilla garrulus, assembly GCA_013400315.1. NCBI lineage: Eukaryota > Metazoa > Chordata > Aves > Passeriformes > Bombycillidae > Bombycilla > Bombycilla garrulus. The sequence goes on from VXBU01017371.1 coordinate 46,068, forward strand.
TAATAAAGTTCCTGAGTCACAGTGGAACTTCGGTAGTTCTCAACTGCAGAAAGTGAAATGCTTTGTCACAGTAATGAAATGAATATAGAAACTTACGGCAGCAGAACTAAAAATCAGTCACTACCTTTTGGGGGTCTGAAGTGAGGAGAGGAAATTGTCCTTTTTTAAGTGAAAAGATATTCAACAATAATATTATGTTACTAATAAAGTTGCTAACTTGTATGGTGTGGAGTAAAAATTACTCAGCTTTCTACATAAAGATGGTACTTTTTATCTTGGTTATGTTTTCTGGTGAGAAGGATGAAGGACAGTTAATACGTTCAATTACTTCGAAAATCTGGATGGTTAAGTAGGCTCTGAGCACTGACCTTCATTTGGAAGGCTTTGGATAAAGGACCACAGGAGGAATTCTCATGAGGTCACAGGAGCTGAGAGTTTGAGAATCCAGAAAAATATGTTGTGAAGAGGGAAAGGAAAGCAGAAAGAAACTAAAAACCGGTGATGTAAATGGCAAATTAGTGGCTAGAGACCTCTGAAAAGAGGAGAGGAATCCAGCATAAGGAATGAGAGGCATGACAGGAAGTGTGAACTGTGGAAGAGTAGCTGCCTTCCTGCCAGATGAGGGCATGAGGCAGAAAGGGCACTGGCAGCTGGCCGCTTCCTAAAAGAGAATGTATGCAGATAACTTTTCCTTCTGACAGTAAACTTGTACTTTGTGTAACTGAAGGGTACATTTTTAACCTTAAGGCAATGAGAGAAAAGTGAAGACCTCTGGGTTCTCAGGTCTTTCTCAGACCAGGTTCTGTTTCATTTACTGAAATTAGTTAAACCAGTGTGTATTATAGTTTTGGTGTCCTGTCACTGGAAGGCAATCTCTGCCAAAGTTTTGCTGTACCCAACACAATCCACAGACACTTGGATTACAAATTACATATAAATATATAAGTATTTCAATGAATCCATTATAAATATTTTTGTTTGTTTGTTTGTTTTTGCTGTTTGTTTTTTTCTCAGGGTTTTTTTTTGTTTGTTTGTTTTGAAGGTCACAATTATTAAAAGATGACGTTTTAAATGAACGATGTCTTTGGTCAAAGCTGGGATATTTCTTAGCCACTGTATCAGTGATCCTGCTTGTGTGAGCGCAGTTGGAATGACTGGAAGATATTCTGTGGAGAGGAAGGATAGAAATTCCTACACTAACTTTACTTGTGGTAAAAATACACTGCTGTATTCTACTTATAAAGATATACATTGCTTTTTTTGGAAGGGAGAATAAAAATAGACCTGATTTCACCAGTATCTCACTTACACCAATGAGTGTTTCTTTGCACTTCATCACAACACAGGACTCACTGGGCAGGCGATGATGTGCAGTTCCAGGCACTCCCTGGCAAGATGTTCTTCTTGGGAGGACTGTGTAGTTTCATAACTATATCCTTTTCTGGCAGTGCTAGTCTGTGCTACAGCTACTGCTTTCTGCTGCTTATTCCCATCTCTAGATGACCAGTCATCAACTGGTGACACAGGGTGTGCAGCCGTGTAGTGATCTGGATTGGAAGACTGATTTGCATTAAAAATAACTTTTTAGTCTTTTGCTGTGTTATTTTTAGCCTGCACAGTCACTTGACCTAAGTCACAGCATGGCTGGATAAACTGAAGCAGTGCTGCCACCGTCATTCTGAGAAGAAGGGGTTAGGATAGAGGAGATAAATACAGATTTAAGAGGCATTGCTTCAGAAGGAAAGGGCTCTGGTGTTCCTGAGAAGGGCTGGGCTGGCAAGCAGACTGCACCAAAGGAGTGTTGTGTGTGTTGTGTGGTTTCTCTATTAATGTGCCATTAATAGAGAAATCTTAATATGAATTGAAAGAGGCTTGAAGTAAAGCAGCAAAAGATAATCAGACCTGTATTTGTGTACAAATGCATGAACAGGATTGACCTGGTGTGAACAACTGGAGGAAATGAGGATGGCACAGAATGGTGCAAGTGCAGAAATGCTTGGTGTAAGCATCACTGATGACAAGGGGCATGGTAAATTAATGAAAAATAACAATAAACTTACTTGGGGTTTTTTTTTGTTGTTGTTGTTTTGGTTTTTTTGTGTGTTTTTCTGGTGTTTTTTTAGTTTTTTTTTTAATGTGTTTTTACTGTCAATGCAATGCATTGTAGCATCAGAAGATTTCTGTCAGGAATAGTTTCTCAAAGGAGGTTCAGTTTCTTGGAACTCATAAAGCTGAGTTGGACAAATACTAGAAAACATACTGTATGAAGTAATTCTCTCTTGGCAGAGAGATGAATGACTGTGATCTGTTATACATTTTGCATCTCTTAGCAACTGTGACTCAAAGGTGGCAAATGCAGTTGAAGACCACAACTGGATCTCAGATGGGAAATTCAAGCTGAATGCAGAGTATGCTGTGAAATCGTGTTATTTGCTATACCTACTACCTTTTATGTGCTTGGTTGCTCTTACTCTTCATATTGCAAGCATTCTTTTGCAACAGTCAACTATGAATGAGATGCTGGGCTGGATTCCAGTGAGGCTGGCATTGACTTCAGAGGTCAGAGTGTTGTAGTTAAGCTACACTATCTGTTTATAAGGCAGTCCTTCTTGTGTAGACAGAGTTGCTGGTGATTGGAATATTTTGAGACAGGAATTTTCGACTAGTTTCCTGCACAATGTTGAAAAGGTTTGTAGCCTTTTATAAAAGAGTGGACATATAAAAGTTGAATCCTGTACTGACCCTGCAATGCAGATTTTCACTTCTCTGTGGAGTACTCTGAGTCTTGGTAGTCTAGTATCTGGTAGGTCTTGACTGATCTTTTTGTTTATGTGGGACTTTGATTTTCTCTTTTTTCCCCCTTTATTATGTAATCAAAGCATTAAAAAAAATTTGCAGCAATGAATACTACTAAAAATAAATTTCCACGTAATATCCTTATATTTCTAGTCAAGTCTGTTCCTCTCATGTAGTTAATAATATAAATATTGGAGATGAAATTGAAGGGCCAATTGGAATGATACTTCACCTGTGGTCTGCTCGCTAACAAACCCAAGTCCTGACTTTGGTTGTGCCTGGCTTTAATTGTGCTGAATTCCTGGAAGCTGCTATTAGACTATTTCATTCCCCAGTGGTAAAAGTGTCTTGAAACCAAATATCTGATAAGGTTATGTCTTTATTTGAATTGGTACTGGAAAAATTTGATTGCATTTGGTTTCTGGATCAAACTCTTACTTCCTTCCAGGCACTGAAGAGGACTAGATGGTAGGCTTGCTTTTTAACACATCTGTATTAAATATATAATATGGAGATATGGTTTAAATGTAATTGGTTATGGTTTATGTGTAGCTGTGGAATTTGAGAATCATCTAATGATTTTCCCTTTAAACAGACCTTTTTAATGTACCAGTATGGTATGCTTGAAGATTTCATCATTTTTAGAGTCCTCCCTTTCATGCAGCCTATTTCTCGTCCTTCTTGTGTGTTAGCTAATTCTGACATTTTCTTAATTTGAAGCTGTCCTAGGTTACAATGTAAAATGTGCCAGAAGGTCTGTATTTTATCTCCATCTTCATGAACTATTGAAACCAGGAGGGGCAGTGTTTTTCTTTGCCTCCTCCCCCGGACCATCTCCTGCTAATGGGCCATCAATGCTTTGCCCTATGAGTCGAGAGCCATTTCCTGTTTAATGGGCAATCAAGGATCCACCACATGACTCATAGAATGACATCAGCCCATTGTGAGATGCCCCGCCCAGGGGGAGCAGCCAAGCATTCCCACCTGGATATAATGTGGGAATTGGGACAGAACAAGCAGCCCTTACCCACTGGTTTCCAGAGGACAAGAGCTACCAGACCTCTCTGCAGGATCACCACTTCAGCAAGACCACCTCATCTGGACTGCTACCACCACCCTAACTAGCAGAATGTCGGGTTGTATTTTGATTCTGTCAGTGTTTTTGTTTCTTTTGTATTACTTGCATGTATTTTACTTTTTCTATTAAATTGTATTTCTGACTTGGAGTCTCATTGTTTTTGCTTCCAAACCAGCACAGAAGTTTAATCTATGACATGAGTTTTAAGTAGTCATGTGAATAATTCTACTGATTATAACTCAATGTAAAAGACATTTTTAGAGTCAACTCTTTTGACTCTGTTCTCTCACGATCTTCTTCTTTAGAGTGGATATGTATCAGTGGTGCTGTACAAGAACAACCTGTTTTATTCTCCTTGTCTTTACTTGTTTCTAGCCTACCTTGTAAGTATGAGAATGAAAGGAGAAACGTTTTGGACTTGTCCTGACTTTGATAGCTCAACCAGCACAAGTTTTTGTAGTCTCGTATATTTTAAATTCCTTCTGATTTCTATAAAAACTGAAAATGGTGGGGTTTATTACATATTTAAATGATTCTTGTAACAGATAAAACCATGTGAGTTAATTCTGCTACTACTGACTGTGTATCTGAGATTTATTACTGAACTCAGTTGCCTTTCTTTGTATTGCGGTGAAGGGGCAGACTCCAATAACAGGAAGATGTGGACGAGAAATAATGGTTTATATTAGCTGTTAAACTAGATTTATTCTAATTCTCTTTGGATGCTCTTAGTCATTGCAGGATGGTACTCTCTGATATGAGAGTATCACTCTCATAGTTAGGTTAGATTAAGAAACCAGTTATTTTATGCAACTCTTAGTTCTTACTGTACTGAATTCATGAGCCACATAGACTGCAAGGGTGGCTTGGATGGTAAATCAGTAATCTCATAAGACCTTTCTCTTAGACTGTAGCCCTTTACCCTGCAGTTAGTTTATTTTTACCTTTTGTATCCAAGGATTTTAAAGTAAGCACTATGGTTTTAATTTCACTGAGGAATAGCATCAGCCTGCTGAAATGCAAGCATTGTTTACAAAGTTACTTAATCTTGTTATATTTCTTTATCCAGTGCTAGTTATGAATACAGCATTTTCTTCAGTATTGTAGTAGGTATATTATGAATAGTCCTGAATACTGTATGTGGTTGAGGATATTTTCTGTGTATTATTCCACTGTTGTTCATCAAAGAAGCAATTTATGGCACACAGGTTGATAGATAAGTTAACATTTAATGTAAAATAGCAATCAGTATTTTGATGTATATGTGGTATGTCATGCCATGTGTTTCTGAAGGCTGTGTTGATTTACTCAGGAGGATGTAGGTTGCACTTCTGTCAGGCACAAGTGAGTGTACTTTTCAGTGATCTAACTTAAAATTTGTAATTAATTGGGCAAATACTTACATGTCTTGGAGGGCAGTACTTAAATAACTTAATTTCTTAATTAAACAATGAATGCAATGAAATTTCAGATCAGCAGGGGTCAAGTCCTTCCCCCTGTTCAGTGCCCTCTAAAAACATGTTTCAGAAATCTACTTTCTCCTGTGTGTGAGGCTTCTGTTCCTTGTCACAGGTTGCTAAAAGCTACACAATTGCATTCTGCAGCCCTTGGATCTAAAGCACATCCATTTTTTGCAAGGGAAGACACATAAACTCTTCCATTTAAGGGTTTTTTGATATATATGTGTACAAGCCAGCTGTTTGGCTGGGTTGTTATTAAACATACTAAGGTTTAGTTTTAGTTGTACAGACTGGGAAAAAAGAAACAACCCACTTCTGGAAAACAGCCTTCAATAACCTTTGCTGCCAGAATAGCCCACTAACTAATTGCAAACACATGGAAATATTTATAAAGAGCAGGGCATGGACTCAAAAATGACTGATCTCCTGCTCTGGTTTAGCATATATGAATGACAGCCCTTAGTAACCCTGCTCTCTGTCAAAGCAGGTCTGCTTTATCACACTGTGACAAAGTACAGCTGCTCTGCAGGCAGTGGGCACCCCAAAATATTTCAGTGAAAACAGCTTATGCTTAGAGGAAAATGATTTTGAAAAAGCAGTTGCTTTGCTAAGAATTAAAAAGGACAGTTTATTTTTGCTTTCTATCAGTGCATTGTCTGTGTTTGGAAATTTGAGGAGAATTGAAAAATCTTGTGTATTTCTGTTATCTTTTCAGCGTTACTTGATGCTGAGGAAGAATAAGTAATGGCTGTAATACAAATGTTGGCCTATGCACAGCAGGGCCCTGACATCACAGACTTAAAGCACTGAACACATAGTTCATTTTCTCTTCCTCTGTGAACTGCTCTCCAGAAGGGTCATGTTTGAATAACAGAACAAGGAAAAAAATAAAAAAAAAAGACTGTCAAGTTTCTAGTAATTTTCATGTAAGTAGCAGTGTATTCACCACTCAATGGCTGGGGGGTTTTTTGTTTGTTTCTTGGTGGTTTTCTTTGTTTGTTTTGTCATGTGAAATGATGAGCAAAATGTAGATGTAGAGTTACTATTCCTTTGCCACAACACTGTTGAAAAAGTGAACACAATTTCCTTTTTTTTTTTTTTAATGTCAAATATATTCTGAGGGCTATTTGGATTAGCTTTTCAAAAAATATCCTGGCTTGTTACCAGGTACTTTCATAACCAGGTACTCAGAATTTGGGGTGTTGTCATGAGCAGCCATACAGCCCCATGATGTCTTTTGGTGTCTACAGAACCAGTTTTGAAACCTCCAGAGGATTAGAGATTTTGAAACAACTCTTAATGGTATTTGGCATTTGTTCAGCTACCTCTCTCATTACCAGAAAGTACCAAGTTCCTTACACATGCTTAAGAGAAAAAACGGTTTTGAGAGAGAGTTTCAAGCTGTCATTTTAGTGAGGTTCATTTTATTTTATGCTCAATGAAAAATCTTGTCCATTTGGGCTAAGTTTCCTTACAGTTAAAAGGGAAGTGGCATGTCTCCTGTTTTACAGAAGATGTGAGTGTATGCTTTCAATCAGAAATATGAGTGGCCTATGAATCAGCTTGTGTTTTGGATATTCCTTCCTTCCTTGCCGTTATTTTTCATCATGTGTGATGCAGATGAAGAAGCAAAACCCGTATTTAATTCAGGTCTGAGGTACTGACTGAAGAATGGCATTCAAGAGCTTGAGAAGAAAAGAATATAACTGTCTTTTATCTGAGTCCCAGAAATTCTGGCTTTGTACTACCTTTTTTCCTAAGAGTTGGATGTTAAAGTTTCCCTGTTGTGAGTATGGATTGAGTTCTATCTGACTTCTGTCTTGGTACTTCCATTATAATAAAATAGCTTCTGTTTTCAGAGTATGCTACTTTTGTTTCTAGAAAGTATGTAATTTTAATGCAAATCTGACA
>VXBU01017387.1:0-76035 GCA_013400315.1 Bombycilla garrulus
CTGCAATCTCTGGGAGTGCAGTGCAGATAAAGGCTGCAATCTCTGGGAGTGCAGTGGGGTAAAGGCTCCTGTGGTGTTTCAGGTCTCAGATCATATCCAGGTAGGAACGCTTGGCTCGTTCCCTGCTGGAGCATCTCACAATGGGATGATGATGTTTTATCAGCCATGCAGTGACACTCAGTGCCCATTAACAGGAGATTTCCCCCTGGAAGGAGGTTGGGTCCTGGAAGAGATAAAGAAAACTGTTCCACCTTTTAGCAGATGGCAATAAAATCCACACCCCCAGCTCCATCTTGCATTTGCTTCCTAAGGCACACTAGGAAGCATGGCTGTGACTTCTGAATGTTTCTCTGGGTAATTTACATCAACAGAAAACAAAGGGAAATAACCTGAGTATTTCCATTTAAAAGGAGCTTTGTTGCTGCTTTTTTTCTTTTTGTCCAGGTGATCCTTTGGGTTTGCCAGCTCGCCTGACACTGGAGTTCAGTGCCTTTGATATGTAAGTACAGGCTGTGCTTGACCTTCATCTGTGTGTGAGGACTCATCCCAGGCATTAAATTTATACACTGAAAGAGGGATTATTTCAGCAGCAGGAATATCTTCTACTAAGGGGGGCTAAAATACATATTTTGACATTACATGATGTAAAACTTATAGAAAAATATAATCATAATTTTTTGTTGTCAAATGTTTTTGACAGTAAAACCTGGCACTGCTTATGAGAGAAGAGGAAGAATTTTGTCATTGATTAAACCGTGGTTAATTGGAAAGAGACAAAGCACAGAAATTTAGAAAATGTAGAACAAAGATACCTTGATGGGAGTAAGAAAGAAATACAAATAAGGCAATGCAAACCATGGTTTTACTTGGATATATCAGTTAGATATATAGATATATTATTTAGACATACTAATGAGAATAAAGTCATGAGAAACTACATGAGAATAAATAAATTTTAATGAACTTTATAACAGTGGCGAGACTGCTTTGCGTCACAAAAAATTAACTCCTGGGTGAATTTAAAATATTCTGAATTCTCAGATTCACTCACTTTCTGCATGTATGTTTATATAAAATACCATTTTATACCAGGTTTTTGCATTAGGGAGGCTTTTTGAGTCATCTGACTCCATCCCTCATGACTTTAATTAGGATTTCAGATAGTTTTTACTGTCCCTGGTTGTTATCTGTAACCTCTCCCAAAGTGTTTATCTGTCAAAACTGGAAGAATATCACGTTTTGAGAACAGTCTTGAATGAGGCAAAGAAATCAGTCAGATCTGTAAATTAAGGGGATATTGTAGGGTTTTTACCTGATTTATCTCAATTGAAAATACAAAATAAAATACTGTTTGCAAACAGCAGTTTCTCCAGCTGATGATGTTACAGACTACAGAAGCTGCTCAGTCTTTTATCTGGTTTGAGATTCCTTTGGGGTGTGTTTTAATAATCAAATTTTAACTAACTCTTTATGTGAGTACAACACTGACATCTAAGTTCAGCCAAAATTAATTTTTCTCAATGCAAATCCCATTTGTCATGGGTAGCTTCTAGTGGAACAGGATTTGAAAGCTTCAGTCCCTGATTGAGTGTCACTGTGATTGCAGAAAGCACAGATGCCAGAAGTATTTTTGAAGCCCTGATGGAGATGTGTGTTTGCACTGTTTATTATTCCATCCATCCACCTTCACAAAGATGTTTTCATTAGAGGTGGTGGTAATTTTGTTGCTGTGCTTCATTATTTGATAATTTAAGTTTGCACCATAAGATGGATGCTGCTGCTGATGGTTGTGGTCATTCCCAGAGTTTTCCTGGTTTTTTTTTTTCAGGAATGCTTCAATACCAGCACATTGCTGTCCTGCTTTTGGAACGTTGTACAACACCAACACTTTTGAGACTTTCAAATCCTGTGATAAGAAGGCACTTCTGGACAAGGAAGCAAATGAGGTATGGTTTAAAATCAAATCACAGTGTTTCCAAATCCCTTCTGCCTTTTGAAGTGCTTTACACTCTGCTCCAAATTTGGAGGTACTCAGTCCTGAGAGGCCTCAGGATTTAACTTGTTCTGCAAGGAAGAGTTTGGGGTTTGCTTTTCACTGCTCTACAAAAGAGTAGAACCTAATTTAATTAATGATAACTAGTTCTACTTGGAGAACTCCATCACATTTTAAGCTCTACAATGCTCTTGAAGCTGCCAGGGACTTGAACTCTGTGGAGCACATGTTTAAAATTTGTCTTCATAACCAAAAACCATCAGTACCTGATTTAAAGCTCAGATTACTGCAGTTCATCTGTGAAACAAAGAGGTGGGGAAGCTCCACAGCAGCAAGAAACCTGAGATAAAGCAAGGAAAAGATGTCAGAGGGGCTGCTCTGCCTGCACAGTCCCCAGTTAATTTAATGTCATGGCCTGGGGAGAGGTGGAAGTCAAATTTAAGATGCTTTACTTTGACCGTCCTTGATTCCTTTAATAAATTGCCTAGAGTAACGAACTTTTCATGCATATGTTCACTCCAAACTAGGATTTTTTTGCATTCCTGTAGCATTTTAATTCCCTATTGTCTGACCTTTAATATCTTTTAACAGAGGTAATTGCATGAATAAATTCAGTTAGAAAAAATGGCACGGAATGTTTATCTCCAGACTCTAAAGGTAGCTGGAAGAATTACAGATTTTTGCAGCTGTTCTCATGTTCTCTTGGCATTTCTCTGCCCTTTTTCTTCCTCCTTGTCCCCACAATCCGTGGCAGATCTGGGAATCAATCAAATCTGGAGCTGCTCTGGAGAACCCAATGCTTCTGAACAGGTTCCTGCTGCTGACATTTGCAGTGAGTACTGATAATTTGTGTCTCCTGTTTCTAGTGGAAGTACTGAAGTCATTTATTTTAGGAGCATTTCTATATTTTGTATTAATAATAATGCTGCATTAACATATTTTACATTTTTTTCTATGTAGTATAAGATTACCTGATGGACTTACAGTAAAATCAGAGCAGCTGTTTCATGTTTAATAAATGGGAAGTTTTACTGAATGCTCCAGCTAACAAAACCTGAATGACTGTACTCACATTATCTGTTTAAATCTTAAATAAAAGCAAATACAGAGAATGAAAGATTTTTAGTATTTTTATGATCTGAAATCATTGTAATGATCCCTGTGGTTCCCATGGTTAAAATCATAAACCATTAATTTAGTTAGTATTATATAATTTCATTTGATATATCTCTTTATTGTCTAATTTTACTTTTTTTTTTTCCCCCTAGGATTTGAAAAAGTTTCATTTCTATTACTGGTTTTGCTACCCTGCTCTCTGCTTCCCCGATGGAATTTATGTAACTCAGAAACCCGTGTGTCTTGGGGACAGGTTCTCACTAAATCAGGTATTAAAATCCTAAATATTGGGAATTCTGCAATACTGAGAACTTCTGTGAGCTTAAAAACTCAATATTTTTGTCACCACATCCTGAATTAATTGGAGACTCTAATTTCTTTTAAATTCTTCACTTTTTTGTGTTGTTTTTTTTTGTTTACCTCTTGTTCCATGATTGTTTAAATTGTCTCAGTTTACGTGCAGATATGGCAAACAGTTCTTGAAGAGGTGATTATGCTAAGCTATAAATTATATATATTTGTTTTTGAGAATGTATGTTAAGCTGTATATAAAAATTAAAATTAATATATAGTTCTGTCTATAGCTTTGGTTTTGAAACTCATTTTAAAGAAACCTTTATAAAGGGGAATCCCCTGAGTGAGCCAGCTCATTAAATTACAAAATTATTAATAAAATGAGTGATTAGACATGAAAAATAAGTCAATTTTTTTAGGAGAAAAATTAAACAATTTTTAGTTTCTTTCATATTCAAGTGCAAAATTGTTGAAACTGTTGCTTCAGTTGTCTTTGCACTTGCAGCTTCAAGCCCTGCAGAAAGCCTACGATGACCTGTGCCAGGAGGAGGGGGTGACAGCCCTGCCTTATTTCTTAATTAAGTATCATGATAATTCTGTCATCATATCCCTGCTGAAAAAGTGGGATGGCTTCTTTCAGGACCAAGGAGGAAAGGTAATGAGAACTTGATATCATTTTATATAATGAAATGTTGAATCTGTGAATGGTTTGAAGCTCTAATACTGAGCTGGGCACAGTGGCTGTGTCTTGAGGGTGGCTGTCAAGTGGTTTTTATGCTGTTTTCCCTTTGATTTGTTCTCTTGCTGGCCTTTGCCCTTTCACTTTTTGTTCATCCCAAAATCAGTGCAGAATTTTGGGTTGGGAGCAAGGCTTCAGTTGCTGGGCTTCCCTCATGACTGTGTTTTTGAGGTAATGAAGGTGCATTTGCTGCAGCGAACATCCAGTGTCCTTACAGAGGCCAAACTGAGTAAATCTCAAAAGCTTGAGTAAAACCTGGTGTCACCATGGATTAAATATTTATAAATATGCAAAATGTGTGCCAGAACTTTTATTTAAAAGTGGCAAATAACATTTGCATGACTGTGGAGAGATGACTTCTCACGTAGAACAATTTGATTTGCAGGTGACAGTCGGAGTTTATGATCCTTGTAATTTATCCCAGTATCCAGGATGGCCACTGAGAAACTTCCTCATCCTGGCAGCCCACAAATGGTATCTATTTTATTCTTTCCCACAAAGATTATTTGTTGGTGGATATTAAATGAGATTTTTCTCCCCATGGTATTTCACTCATATCACCCACCTGAGATTTTGCTTTTTCCCTTGGCGTTACCTGCTTGGAGTGGTTCTGATTTTGTGCATTATTCTGTTTTTTTAATTTCTGTCAGCCACAAATTCCTGTTAATCCTCATCCTCAGGTGGATGCATGCCCCTGGAAATGCCAGCTTCACACCCTGCCAGTACCCTCCAGCTGTGTCAAATCTTATTTAAAATACTCTGTGACTTTATATCATCAATTAGTGTCAAGTAATAGCAGACTTGTATTTTAAAAATCAGATATTCTTGGGTTTTCTTCTTGTACCACTTGAATTTCTTTATTGTGGGGATGAAAGACAAAACACAGTTTTATACCCTGGTTTTTGAAGGAAAGTATTTCAATTGTCAAATGAATTTGTGTTGCTGTAACAAAACTGTAATTATGTTGCACTTCCATAGTTTTGAGTGTTACATTTACACAGCTTTGGGTTTCAGAGGGGTTCAGGCACTAAAATGCTCATTTTCATTTGGTGGTTTGAATCCTAAGGAGGAAAAATAATATTTATTGAGAGCTCAGGGGATCTTGGTGCCCACAGCAAAGCCCCAACATGTCACCTGATGTGTGCTCTGGTGCTTTTCTGCTTTTTATTCCTCTAAATAATCATTTGTCCAGTGATGGATAGATGCAAGGACAGGCTGGCAGTGCTCTGCTTTGGAGCCAAGCCAGCCATTTTCTTACACTCCAGGAATTACTCCTCTTTCTACACCTGATAATGACAGCACTGTTCAGTACTCAGACAGAACCTGCAGAGGACTAAACCTGTGTGAAATGGTGATTAAAACAAGTCTCTTTTCTATTAAAGAAGTTTCATGTCTGTCTCTATCTTTATTTTAATGGCAGGGGCAGCGTTGTGCAGAGGATTGAAGTGCTCTGCTTCAGAGACAGGACCATGCAGGGGGTGAGAGACATCACACACAGCATCATCTTTGAAATCAAACTGCCAGAGACACTCCTGGGCCCAGGTAATCCACTAAAAACCTTTTTCCCCTTTTTTTTTCCCTTCTTAATCACTGCTGACATGGCAAAATAAATTACTACTACTTATGCTGAGTTATTTCAGATGGATTTTAAATTATTTGAATTTCTGTTAAATGTCTATGAAGGAAGAGGGAATATTCTCTTTTAATTTTTTCCTCCTGTAATTGTGTTCCTAACTGAAAACCATGAAGAGTCCTGCTGGTGTTACAGAAAATACAACAAAACAGTGATTTGTATCATTTTTTCTTGTTGAATTCATATACAGCCCTTAAAGAAGGAAAAATTGATGGTGAATTTATGGGATGCAAAATTCCTGAAGAATTTCTAAGATGATAAAAACCTGCCCCAGAGTGGAGCTGTTCCTTTAATCCCACAGTGACACATCCAGGTGTATTTTAAAGCAATAGACTTGAAATGTCAAAACAAGATCTCAGGTTTATTTTCTAGGTGCAGAACAGTATCACAAAATTTCTCTACCTCAGGCAGAAAAGTTCTGAATGCTTGACTTGCCGTTGTTGCAAATTATTTAATTATATATAATTAAGATATATACTTCTGCACTGAATTTGCAGATGGGGTCTAGGGACCATGAAATGGTGACTGAAATTGGCAATATTCACTGAATTGTGAATTTATTGAGCTTGACATTAAAGATCTGAGGGGGAAACTGTGCTGAGTTTGAATCTGAACAGGCAAAAGCAGCACAGGGGACACCTGAGAGCAGAGAAATTCTCCAGGAACTTCCAGTTGATGTAAACAGCACAATTTGTATAGCAGGTTATTAAAATACAGGTTATTTACTGGCAGGTTTCAAATGAGGTTTTTTCCAACAGGGTTTAAGTCCAACAAAATTTGGGGTTTTTTTCTGTCCTGTGTTATTAAGGTTTTCATTCTTTCTTTCCTTTCTTCTTGCTTTTTGGTTTTGTTTCTGTTTTGTGTTTGTTTTGTTTCTGTTTTGTGTTTATGTGTGTTTTAAATATTTCAAACAGATTGTCCAAAAGCTGTTGGGTGGGAGAAAAACCAAAAGGGAGGCATGGGGCCAAGGATGGTGAATCTCAGTGAATGCATGGATCCAAAAAGGTTTGGTGTTTTTTTTTCTTTTAAATTCCCATAGTTTTCTTTACTTGGGTTTAATCCATAGCAAGCTGAAATGTGAAATAGGTAAGAATGTGCAGTAAAACGTGCACAAAAATGTGAAATAGGTAAGAATGTGCAGTAAAACGTGCACAAAAATGTGAAATAGGTAAGAATGCACTGGATGTTGTTTGGACACTCCTTTTGGAGGTAAGGACCTTTACAGACCACTGTCCTGTCTGCAGCAGAAATCTTGGCAATTTTTGGACTCTAGTTGAAAATTCTGAATGCATTTATTTAAAACTGAGTGAAATGCAGGTCAGGGTGTTACAGGCCTGTGCTAATTTTATTGAATTCTGTAACCTGCAGGGTGTTAATGAAAATAAGCATGGGGGACAGCTCATCCTTTGAGATTTGTCAGATTGGGACAGGAAAGAGCTCAGGAAATGTGACTTCAATAATTTTTACCATTCTGCACTTAATATTTGGGCAATGGATTGAAAAGAATGGGGTTACTGAGTGTCTGCATCTGTGTCCTTGCTTTGGAAAAACTTGATCTGATGGTCCAGGTTCACATTTTGCCCATCAAGCAAAGCCACTTTTGTCAAGCATTTGTGGAAGTTCTCAGTGTCTTCACAGATATTCAGTAAAGTTCAACTCAAAATTCTAGATTCTTCAGGTAGCTTGAACTTCTTTACTTGTATAAACAATAGAAGTGCTTCCCACAGAGGTGTTGGTAAAATGCCAGCCTTGAGAATTGCTGTTTAAATCCTTGTTGAAAAATACTTTACTGGCTGCTGAAAAGATTTCATTTGTGATGTGTGAGGGAATGGAACTTGCAGGAATCTGAGAGCTCTGGTGGCCTGGCTTGGTCAGAGTTTTCTGATGGACATAAAAACCAGTCCCTTGCTTGAACACAGATTTCCTACTTCATTTTCTGTCTCAAACTTCCACAAAGAGCTGCTCACGTGCCTTAGGGCACAAGTGGAATATTTCATGTTAAGGGCAGGAGTAACTGGATACAGAAAACCAGGTAGTTTAAAAAAGAAACAAAAATTTATGGGCAAATTATCTGTCTTAGCACTCAGCTTAACAGGAGTCTTGGCTGAGACACCATTTTATTTTCATGCTTGCACCAATTTTATTGCTAAAATTTTAGTTTTGGATTGTTACTTTTTCAGAAGCCCTTGTCTGTTTGTTTTTCATATTACCTATGTGTTACACAGCTGAATTATTTCTCTCCTTTAAAAAAAAAAAAACCCTACAAATTACCACATTCAGCTGAGATCTCAGTAATTCCTTTGCTGGAGAAGCCCAGGAGGGTTCAGAAGGTGGTGTTGTTTTTCCCATGGCACAGGTTAGCAGAATCATCTGTGGATCTCAATTTGAAGTTGATGTGCTGGAGGTTGGTGCCTACTCTGGATTTGGAAAAGATTGTGACTGCCAAGTGTCTGCTGCTGGGAGCTGGCACCCTGGGCTGTAGTGTTGCCAGGACTTTGATGGTAAATCCTGAATTGTACAAATCACCTCCTGTTTCTCATAAATTCTGTATTTCTTTTTTTTTTTTTTGTCCAGCTGTGACACATCAGAGTCAAACTGCTTTCTCTGCATCAAAATACACAGAATTAGTTATATTATAAATTGCAGGGAAGTGGTGAGATCTGTAGCTAATGGAAATAAAGAGCTGAAGTTCTGCTAATATGAGACAGTAAGAGAACCTTGGCAGAATATTTTGAATTCATATTAAAAAAGAAATTCTGGAACAAATTAACAAGCTATAAACACCAAATTCACAGTGAAGCAGTGGAAATAACTGTGCTGATAATTCCTTTCAGGGGTGTTCACCGCATCCCACTGAATTCAGCAGGTTTTGAAGGATTTCTGTAAATGCTTTATTTGTTAAATTCTATATTTGAACCAACCAAATTTTCTGTTCCCTTATTTCAGTTGCCTCGAATAATTCCAAATCTTTTGTAGCTTAAAAAACTGGACAAAAGTCAGCGTTGAGTGTGTGGCATTCCTCAAAAATATTTCCCGTGGCTGTTGTAATTATCTTTTATTAAATTCTGTTCTCCTTTAGGGCTGGGGTGTGAGGAAAATCACTTTTGTGGACAATGCAAAGATCTCCTACTCCAACCCCGTGAGGCAGCCACTCTATGAGTTTGAGGATTGCCTCAGTGGGGGCAAGCCCAAGGCTCTGGCAGCAGCAGACAGACTGCAGAAAATCTTCCCAGGAGTGGTAAGATCATTATTTCCCTGTTACTATCACTGGGGAAAAAAAAATAAATCAAAAAGTGAGTTTAAATTGCTATTCCGAGTTCTGGTAGTTAAATTTAAAAACGCTACGCAGGTGTTCTGTTGGTTACTGAAATATTTTACTGCAAATCTCTGTTCCTGGTAACTTTATTAAGGTAAGTAAGTTTTTATTTGTTTTACTCTTTATTAAGGTAAATATTTGTAGTAATGATATATAATTAAGGAGCATCTAAGTCATCTTGTAGCTTATTGATAGTGAAGTGAAATTTTTTCCTGTCCAGGATGTTGTAAGGAGCTTTGAGTAATGCCAGGTCAGACATTTTAATTGTCTACTCTGGGAGCAGGTCTTGAGGGAAGTAATAAATGGATTATTGAAATTTCCTGTTATGTTCTAGACCCCAAATTTGCAATCTTGTTTAAATTGATTTTCTACATTAGAAAATGTACCTTAGTTTTTAGCTTCCAGCAAAGGGAACAGTGTATAGTCCCTTTTTTCATGTCATTCTAATCTTTTATGAGATTGTAACAAAATATTTTGGATAATTTGGAGGCATTTTAAAACTTTTCTTAGATTCCTGAGATCTTGGGGTTCTGTGGAACGAGCAAGCTCTTTCTTTGGGGATATATATGGACATTTACTCCTCCTAAAATCATACCAATGTGCCCTTTGAGCTCTTTTTGCCGTTGTTTGGCTGCCAAAGTGCACCTCAGCCACTTCGGCTGGTGACTGCTGTCTGTTTTTTGAGGGACACTTATTCAAATAAAATTGCTGAAGCTTCCAGACTTGTCTGTGTTCCTACAGCTACAATGCCTGGATTGAGCTTTTTTTTTTGGAATACTGGTAGGATTTTAGTATTTACAAACCACATTGACCATTTTTTTGGTGCAGCTCATGTCCAGCTTGTTTATTTTAATCTTTAAACAAAAATTGCCCTTCTAAGTCCCCAGAAGTCAGTTGAGCTTATCTAATGATAAGGCTTGGTGAGCTACCCACGAGTACTTTACTCAGGCACAGCATGGATTAAGTTCTGTATTCCTAGCACAGCCCTTTGGAGGAGATAATGACACTGAAATTAAAGCCTGTCCCAGTAATTTCCTGGTGTCTTTGGTGAGCAAAAGCTGTATCCTTTGGTATGGTTGGTGCAGCTGTTACCCACAGTCATTTCCAGGCTGCTAAACAGGCCTGGTTCTTCTTATCCTCAGGGATGTTTATGTGTTCACCCCTCTGGTTATTTGACTGGCCTGGATTTGTGACTGGTGCTGGTAATTAATTGGTTGGTGCAAAAGCACATCCCACCAACCTTCCTTTCCTCTCTTCCCATGGAATTTTCTGTTTGGTTCATCCCGTTTTTACATTTTGGTTTTTAATTTTTCCTGCGGTGCCAAGCAGGGAGGTTTTGGCAAGGCTTGTTCTTCTGTAACATAAATGAGGGCTCCATCCTTCCCTTCCAGCAGATGGCTGGCAGATTGTGCTGACACATTTCCAAAGGAGTGAATTAATTGTTTGCATTGTACATGCATTGTGTAGATGTTTATTTGGCTCAATATTTGCTCTCAGTATGTCCTGCCCAAGTGAGGGGCTGCAAGAGGGAAATGTTTCTGCCACAGGAACAAACTCCTGCAGCATCTGCACAGTGCAAGCCTCCAACTCTTCAGTGACAAGTCTCAGAAGTGCTTTTTGCTGTCTCAGGTTCCCACATGGCCGGGGAATTACGGGGAAATCTTCCTTCTCTGTAGGAACTGCCAGCAAAGAGCGAAGTGTGTGATACTGCATGTCTGACTGGGACTGAGTCAGTATTTAGCAGCAGAAATACAAGCTGCAGCCTGTTAAAATTGTGTGGGAAGGGGCTGGAAAGAGAATCCAGGACACAGGTTTTAATCCCAGATGATAATCATATGTAAATGTGGCTGCTTGGCTTTGGGGAGATGTTTGTAACCCCTGGGATCAGGAGCAGTCCCGCTCTGTTCTTGCATTATTTGCTAGGCCTGCTCAGACTTTCTGAGTCTTTTGTGCACAAATGCAGACTGAGGAGCTCCAGCCCTGCGCTTTAGTGCACAGCCCTGCTACACAGAGAGGTGCAAAGAGCAGAGCTGCCCTTCTGACCAACAGGAATTGCACTTGTGCTTTGGTTTGTGTTGATTTTGACACCCCTTCGGTCAGGTTCCCTTCTGAGCTCGGGATTCCCTGTCTGCCTCCCTGCAGAGCTCTGAAGGTTACAACATGAGCATCCCCATGCCAGGCCACCCTGTGAATTTCTCGGAGGTGACAATGGCCCAGGCTCGGAAGGACGTGGCCAAGCTGGAGGAGCTCATTGATGGCCACGATGTTGTTTTCCTGCTGATGGACACGCGGGAGAGCCGCTGGCTGCCTGCTGTCATTGCAGCCAGCAAGAGGAAGGTATTGTACTGATCCATTCACCTCCTCTCCTTTCCTTCCTTTGTTTCAGTACATTTCTGCCCTGAACGATGCACTTCTGGATCCTTCGAGCCCAGATGAACTTCCCTCTGTGAGGGGAGGGAGCTGTGTTCTTTTAGTGAGGGCTTCACTGAATTACAGCTTCAGGTGGAACTTGATAATTGTTCAGTTCCTCCTCGAGCCTCCTGGCCTTTCTGCAGCTTTACCTGTGGCTCTTCAGCAGTATGTCAGCTGTTTAAAAACAGCACGGAAATGACAAAAAAAGCAAGTTTGCAAAGCTGGGTGTTGAACTGGGAAGTGTCAGGGCCAGCCTATTCTTCCATGTGTATGATGGTTGGGAATTTTCAGCAATACATGGAGTTTTATGTGCATATTTGTATGAATCCTGTCTGGTTCTATCAGGATAGAGTGGTTTTATGATCTCCAAAACTTCTCTCCCACGTTTTCTTAGCCAGCAGGGCCCCTCTACGTTTTTCTTGCAGCACTCAAATAATTTTGAGGATAAATTTTGAAACTTTTTTGTGACATTTCTCTGTTACTCAGTGGTGTAGTGTATCTGCATCACAGTTGGTTGATTTGATGACATCCCTATGATGTGAGGAGATGGAATTCTGTCACTGAAAAAACACAGCAGGGAAATCTCAAGGTGTCCAAACAAATGCTCAGTATTTTATGTTGGTAAGCACTCAGTGAGAGCTCTGCTTCAAATGTGATTTTTGTGTGGCACTTGCAGATCTCAGGTACTGCACAGTTTGGTCCCAAAGGTCTCCGAAAGGCACACAGAAAATAAAGAACCTTCTGAGTGATGATTTGTGTGAAATGCACAAAACCAGCCAGAGTGGTTCTCCCCACTTCACCGTTCAAGTGAAGATGATCTTTGCCTTTCCTGCAGTCCTTCCCCAAAACAAGCACCTCAGACAAACGCATCCCTCAAATGCTACATCCTCATCTCACATGTTAAATCTCTGCTCCTGCTGAGCACTGGAACTTGTTAAAATTTGCTTGTTTTTTCTTTTTGTTAATCCATGCCAAAAGATACTTTTCCATTTGTCTCTTGTACTTTTCCATTGTCTCTTCGTCAAAACCAGATGATTTTTTTAATTAAGGCTCAATCAGTCAGAATGAAATAGTTACCTGCCAGTAAACTGAGAAGAGAGAAACAGATGATTGCAGTGGAATGGTTTAACAATATTATTAATTTCTGCTAATACCAGCTCTTACTCATATTTTGGAAGTGGAACACCATATTCAGGTTTTACAAGGTAGATGCAGTGAGGAGATGCAATCTTTTAATTGCTGTAGCCCTGGGCAGATTGAACAGCAGGGTTCCACTTCAGGACTGAGGAAAAACAAACTACTCCAAGGCTGAAAGAGAATGTGCAGAAATAATTGAAATACTGAGAATGATGATGAGACTCAAAGCTTGTGCTAATTAAGATGACTAATTCTTGAGAGAGCTTCCCTCAGAGTTCTTCTTTTAAATGATTCCTGGCTGGAAGAATGGAAGACAAGGAATTGCTGCACCAGAATTTCTACCAACAGTATCTGCAGATGAAGCAGGGCATCTTCCTCTATACTTGACTGGCTGCAGTCATTGCTGTGTGGATATTGTGCTTCAGATTCCACTTGCCACAAAGTGGAGAGAAGGGGGGAAATGAGGACAGAGGAATTGTGCAGCACAGCTGCTCCTGCTCCCCATGTGACTAAGCAGATGCAGATGAAGGCCATAAGTAATCATTAATTGCTTTCCTTACTGAGCAGAAATTGGTTTGGATAACAGATGGCATTTGATTGCTTGAAGTTGCTGTTTCTTTTCTGTCACATGTCTGTGTAACAGCTAGAGGGAGTCATGCATTGGGATCACATTGCCCTTTCTGAAAGGCAATAGAGAGACAAGGACTTGGGACTTCCTGAGACAGACTTTTATTCTGGTTCTGTTTTTTCCTAAGTGCTTGACGTCTGGAATTCTGCACTTTTCAGAAACTCTTTTGTTTGTGGCTAAGGTGGTAAATATGCAGTTAATGGGTTGCTCATCCGTCTGTGGAGTGGGTTTTTTGGCATTTATAGTGAATAAAAACCTTGAGGCTTCTTTCTTTTCCCCTCCCTTTTTGGCTCACTTAAAATCTGTTGTTCTCTATTGTTCACAGTTGGTCATCAATGCTGCCTTGGGATTTGACACTTTTGTTGTTATGAGACATGGCCTAAAGAAACCAAAACAGCAAGAATCTGGTGATTCACACTTCAGCAACGCCTCTGCTCCTTCTGATCTGCTGGGATCCTCACTTTTCTCAAATATCCCAGGCTATAAACTGGGCTGCTACTTCTGCAATGATGTTGTGGCACCAGGGGATGTGAGTAAAACCTTATGCAAATGTTGATTATATCTCTGTTTTTGCTGGGACTTGAATTTTATTTGGCTTTAATGGTGTTTCATGAAGGGATCTGCGCTCTGTTGATGTACACGAGGTAAAGAAATGGCTGATTTTTATTTGGAAGACCACAGACAGCAATTGCACAGCTCTAGAGGTGTTTTGTACAGGGCAGCTGGTTACTTGGGAGTTATTTTTCCTTGCCTTCAGAGCTGTCTGTGTTTGCAGTCCACCAGGGATCGCACTCTGGACCAGCAGTGCACGGTCAGCCGGCCTGGACTGGCCATGGTGGCTGGAGCCCTGGCAGTGGAGTTAATGGTTTCTGTCCTGCAGCATCCAGAAGGGTGAGCCATTGCTGCTTTCTCAGGGGCTCTCTGAGAAATCAGCCTCGTTTATTAGCATCTTTTGGGAGGAGGAGGAATTACACCTCAGGTTCTGTGAGGGGTAATGTAGTCTGTAAATGAATGCAGTGTGCGGTGCTTGAGGGAACTGCTGCGCCAAGTCTCGAGTTTTTCCTCTCTCTCTGAATTTAACCACAGAAAAGTATTGAGAATCTTTCAAAAGAAGAAAATGTTGCTGTTAGTAACCTTGGCTTTCCTTTGCTGAACAGTGCTGGGGCGTGATGAGGAGCTGTTATAACACGTGGCACATGAAGGGCTTCAAGAAAAGCCCTGTGTTGCAAATCTAATTTAAAACTCAGTGTGTGTGATACAGAAATTACTCTGAAATTCTGCACCTTGAACGTGAGGCTTGTTTTCTCTCTTTAAAGCCTGTGAGAGAAAAAGTATCTTAGGGGTTGAAGATGAGTCTCAGACTGCTGTATATACATTTATCATGCTGAATCTTGGTTCCTGTGAAACAGACTTTCCACATAGATTCCTTGCCTCATTCTAAGCTGTAGCAAAAGGCCTGGAAGCTGACTGGAAATTCTCAGTGTGTTGTCTTGCTCTAATTTTCCCTGTTGGGTTTTTGGCAGTGGTTATGCTGTGGCCAGCAGCAGTGATGACAGAATGAATGAGCCACCCACTTCTCTTGGGCTTGTTCCTCACCAGGTAAATTATTTGTGATAAAACCTTTTGTTTAAGAGCTTGGAACTGATCATCACAGATGTTGTCTCCTTTAAAAAACTGCTGATTCCATTCCCCAGAGGACTGATTCTCCATGTTTATTTAAAAATAAATATAAATAACATTAACCCATCGCACAGGGTGTCCTGGCATTGTGTTCGTGCTGCTCATGGACACAAAATTCCTGCTACTCACTGAGCAGGAATTTGTTTGGAGCAGAAATTATGTGAATAAAGCAATTTCTGACTTTTCTGTTCTCCATCAGAGCTGCCAATATGAGCATCTTAAAGTTCACTTTTTTAAATCTCTTCAGAGTTTGAAACCAATTCAAATCAGCCAGCTCCCAATTACTATGTGAGTTGACTGATTTTAGTTATTATTTATTATTATTGTTATCACAAAATATTTATCTTGTTTTGGTACCATACAGCACTTTTTTCTTCAACTCAACCCAAACTCTACTTACAAATGTGTTACAGTTTCCAAAAATTCAGTTTTAAAGTTTCAGAATTAAGGTACTACTATTTCTATTGCAGAGTCACTTAAGTTCTGTTCCTGGTGACATCTCTTCATTGTGATAAACAGAATAAAAAGGATGATCAGTGCTCCAAAGAGTTCACAATTGAAGTGATCAA
This sequence comes from Bombycilla garrulus, assembly GCA_013400315.1. NCBI lineage: Eukaryota > Metazoa > Chordata > Aves > Passeriformes > Bombycillidae > Bombycilla > Bombycilla garrulus. Next base: position 15,518 of record VXBU01017387.1, read on the forward strand.
ACCCTGCTGCCAAGTGTTAGCAGAAATTGTGGTCTGGAAAGCTAAAATTGCCTATCAGTAATATCATGTTAACATCATAATTGAGAAATGCACAGCAGTTTAAATGTTCAGATTATAGCTTATAGAGATGGGGAAAATGTGTTGAAGTGGTCACACCATGACTTTTTATTTTTCATGGAACTTGCACTCAGGAAAGGCCAACTGCAGATGGTGCTGTGCCTCTGTTTCTGGTGAAATAATGCTGCATTTAGGCAGTTCTGCCATTATTTGTAGATGGAGAAGCAGTAATATGTGCTTAGTATAAATTCAGTACAAGTTTTACTGGGAATGACTGTTGGAACCTGATAGATGTTCTTTTTATGGAATGTATGTGTCTCGTTCATGTTGAATTTTGGAAATGTTTAAAATAGTAATGTGGTTTTTTTTCCCATCTTCTAGATCCGAGGATTTTTATCCAGATTTGATAATGTTCTGCCAGTCAGCCTGGCATTTGATAAGTGCACAGCCTGTTCAGCCAAGGTAGGGCTGAGTTTGTGCTTTCTATTATTTCTATATTCCTAGGTCAATTTGGGAGCACTTTTTGACATTTCCTCTGACTTCCTTAGGGCTTGGAATCTGTTCCCACTTCAGCTAAAGTTCTTTTGCCTCATAGCCTTCACTTTTTAGCTGTTTTTCCAAATTTCTTTGGCATCTCCTCTGTTTATCTCACCATAATTGCTGCCATCACCTGAAGAATCCAAGCAGGGATTGACCAAAACATTTCTGAAAAGTTTATTACAGAACTGTTGTCATTATCTTTCAGCTTTGGAGAAAGGTTGATATTAATATTTAAGAATCCTTTCTGATGTCTGTTGAATAAATATCCACTTAGCCTTCTGCAGCTTAATGCATTTCCAAATAGGCAAAGTTGTTGAAATTTCTGCTTTGTGATACAAAACAGACAAAAAAATGAACAATTGAGGGAAAAAATTGCTTCTTACCATTTCTTTATTAAGCAGATTGTTCATTTTGCTGCTGGTGCTGCCAGTCCTGAGTCACCTCGGAGCTCCCAGCTGTTTCTTGGCTCTCTGGGGCAGCTCTTGCATTGTTTCCCTCTCCTGTGGCCTTGAAAAGTTCCCTCTGGCAAGTTTTTTCTGGCTGTGGAGTGCAACTTCCAGAAGTTTTCCCTGGGATATCTCAGCAGGGAGATTCAGAGGGGTTTGTACTGCTTGGAGTGCCATTGATTTATTTCCCCTCTCCTGTACCTCGAGACTGACTGCAGGAAGTTCTGTCTGTTCCTTCACTGCCCTCCTTTCAAAGAGCCAGCAAACAATAATGGGGCACTGGCATCTTCTGGAGAACTTGCACAATATCTTCTTCTCCAGTGTTCCTTTATTTGCTCTGGGCTGTCTGGGTACATCTGACAAGATTTGAAGGACTCTTTATGTGCATTTTCTCTTCAGGAGTTGAAGCACTAAAGTTGGGTGTTTCTAAAAAAAGCAGCAGTTTTATCTACCTTGTTGAAGAGCTGAAAGCCCAGCAGTAGCTAAAACCCTGATGATGGAGAATTTAAACTGTTAGAAGTAGCTTTTTTCTTACTTTTTCTCTTCTTTTCTCCTTATCTCCGATTCAGGAAACATTGATATGTAAAAACAATAAAAATGTACAACCGCTCAGACAAATTCAATGCAGGGATCAATTTTTCCTTAGCAAATCATTTCCTCTTGGAGGTCATTTTAAGAGAGCCCCGTTTTACATAAACAGACTTGATGATTTAATAAAAACTGCCTTGGATTTTAGCAGCTGTGCTATTCCCAGAGAGATCACTTTTCATGTGGTTTGGGGATTGAATTACTTGTGTGCTGAAAAGGTTGCTCCATTGGCTCACGGATTTCCTTACAGTAGAAACACAGCCTTTGCTTACTTTGCTAACTTTATTTATTAGCATAAGAGTATGTCACCCTGCATTATGTGGAAATCTGATGCTGATGCTTTGAAATGACAAATCCAATTAGGATTTAATTGCAGTCTGTATGTTGGTTTGTTGTGTGAGGGTTTGTTTGGTTTGGTTTGTTTTTTTAATAAGGTAATTTAGTATTTCATCTTGCTCTATGTCAGAATTACTGGAGATTCAGACTTTTAGCACAGATAGAATTGAATTTGCTGGCATAGTGTTCATTGTGCTTTTCTTTTGTCAGCATTCTGCTTCTTGAGCTCTTGTCACTCTGTAACTCTTAAAGCACAAAATTTAGGAATTAGGAATTTTAGAAGAATTCTAATATATCCTGAAGCCACCCAGTCCAGCTGGAAGACTCAGGAGAAGCTGCTGATGATCTACATGTTTGGAGATTTGAGTCCTTTTCATTTTGACTCAGTCATTCCTTCATTTCTCTGCTTCTGAAGTGCAGAGGCCAGACGTGCAAGCAGGCAACTTTTCCTCACCCAGAATTGTCCTGCCCAGGCCACGTGCCAGAGAAGCTTCCCGCAGGCAATTGTTCAGGAATTTTGGGATGGTCGCAGCAGGAAACCAATCTATTTTTGTTCTGGGCCAGTTTTTCCTTGTGTGATTCCCCCTCTGTCTTATTCTGGTTCTGCAGAAGCTGTGCTGGAATGTCAAATATCCCTGTCAGAGCTCAGGGCACAGAGAGCAGCGAGAGCTCTTCTGGTGCCAGACTTGTTCTGGCACTGACAAGGGAGACTCCAGAGTTCTTTAGGATGGATATTTATTGGTAACAACTGCTTCACTTACAGGAGAGAACGTTTAGCTCATTACTGGCTGGGCTAATTAACCTGTTTACCCTGCTGGGAGCAAAATGAGGCTGTTTGTCTATTATGTTATGGTGAGAAACACTGCAGTTCCTTGGAAAACAGATCTGATCCTTGCAGAAAACTGGTTAAAGCCTTAAGTCATGAATGTTAAAATATGGATGTATTTTAATGCAAAACTGCCAGTGTTTCTATTTTAATGAGGGCAATGAAAGTTTCCTTTTATTGTTCCCCTTTTCTTCTTGTGCACCGTGGAATGAACAAGGAGACCCCACAGATCCAGAGTTTAATGTCACAAAAGATAATTGCCACCAACAAACCTGGATATGAAGTTGTAGAAACCCTCTGTTACCCACAGCTCACGTTTCTTCCAGAGTTAGGATTTAGCACCTGTGTCCTGGAAATCTGACTTGTTCTCCTTGAAGAGATTTCTCTCCTTCCCCTGCTACAATCATTCTCATGTGTAACTGAGAAAATTTCCCTGCTATGAAATTCACAAAAAACAGCACAAGGATTTCTGCTAATTTTCAAGTTCTTTCCCAACTTTCTCCTGGGTGTGCTGGCAGCCTGAGCTGCTGAAGTGGCTTTTTACCCACTGTGTTGGTGTAGAATGTTTTTCAGTTTCATTGCGTGTCACGAAGGGGCAGACGCTGGGATCAGGGATGGTATTGTTGGCATTGTGTTACAATTTCTGTTTTCAGTCAGGATATTCCCCTGCCCTTGCAGATGTTTTCCCTTTTTACCATCCCAGGAATACACGAAACCCTTTTGCTGTGACATTTACTGAGCGCTTGTGTTGCGTAAGTTATTTATGAGTGTTTCAGTTTTGAAATCTGTCATCGTGGAGCCTCAACAATGCTCTCATTGTTCTCCTCTGCTAACCTGCTGTGCCTGCATTTTTATTTGAAATTGTTCTGATCGCTTCTGACAGCAACCTGCAAGATTCAGTCACTCACTGATGTTTTTCAGTTGAGATGATTTAGATTTTGATTCCAGGCCCTTCAGATTTGCCCTAAGACATTCCTATTTGTTTTCTCCCAGTAGCAGTGGATGATCTGTCACTGAAACTCCTTTAAATCTTTTCATATTATTCAGTTCTCAATTCAAGTATTGTGTGGATGTAAAAGTCATGGAGGAAAAGCCTTGGTATTTGCTTAAAAAAAAAAAAAATCTCTTGCAGAGCTTGCAGAAATGATGAAGGAAATGGAGAGAAATGTTTGTCCTTCAGGAATGAACATTTCAAAAATTGAAGAGAATGTTTTGAGAGTTGTTTCTGTAGCTGTGCTGTAACGTGGAGTCAGTGAAATGGAGTCCATTTATAACTTTCCTTATTTCCTGAATTTCCATATGTGAGCATTTGACAAGTCTCTGTACAGTGCAGCCTCTGTATTAAAACTGGACAGACTGCACTGAGACTTGAAGAATGCATCGTTAATACATCCAGGCATGTTTTCAGCAGACTGAGTTCAATGCAGGACCTTTCTTAGAAATGAATAAAAATAAATTTTCCCATTGTTACCTTTAAATTTCAAAATAGTGGGGTTTAAGGGAAAGAAGAAACCTGCCGTTGTTCAAGGCAGTGGAATCGTTTCTGACAGGTTGTATTTGTCTTGCATTTAAATGAAATTTTATTGGTCTTGAAGGGGTTTTTGTTTGGCTTTTTTCCCAGTATTTCTTCTTCCAATTCAGTGAAATTCTAACTACAATTAGGACAAAGTAAAGGACTATCAATGAGGAAAAAGACTGCATCACTGCACGTTGGAAAAAATTAGTTTTACAAAGATGGAGTGATTGAGAGGTGTTTAAAACAATTTTATTTTATTATCAGTCTTGTAGATGGATGAGACATGTTCAATATCTACCTGTGCCTAGAATATCATTTTTAATTACTTACATTAGATATAATCTGTGCTGTCTTGTCATCTATCTGTGAAGCTGTTACACAATTCCTTTTCTGTCAGTTAAAACAAAACTGAACTAAAATACTTTGGCTTGAAATATCTGCCTACAAGAACTGCAGAAACAAACTTGGAGAACACTGAACTGGATTAAAACTCAGGAATATTCAAAGTGTGGTGCTGGGGTGATGATGCTGATGGTGTTCATCCCACCACCAATTCCAACCCTCATTCTGTAGGATTCCACCTGGAACTCCAAAGATCAGTTTGTTTTACTAGATATGAGCAATTTGTAGTTGTTCTTTTTTCCTTCTGTAAGATTTTTGCAGCCTAGTGCTTTCTATTCCCAAGTTTATTGTTCAGTTATTCCAAGGATTCAGTGCATATTCATGGAGACACAATATTTTTAATTATTTAAGTTGCTTCTCGTTGTAATTATCTTTTCTATTTTAATTATTGTATTCATTTTTCAGATGTTTTTCTGCATTCTTATTCAGTCTTTGACAGGTTTTCATTTTCTTCAATGTAATTAATCATCAGCCTTGCTTTATTGAAAGCTGCTCTTTGTTTGCCAATATTTTTGAACAATTTAAGCTAAGTTTGACTTTTTTTTGATTTTTCCACATTTTTACGGTGCTGCTATATCTGCCCTTACAGAACTGTATGCTTTGTTTAAAACTGTAAGAGTGGAGGGAATTCAATTTTCAGAGCTGGTAAATGGCAGAAATGGACAAAATCTGCTAAGTACGGTTTTGGGGAAATGCTGTTGCTCCTGCAGCGCTGTTCTGCTGGGTATTGCAGCACACCCAGCTGCCAAACCCCACAAACCCCTCTGCTCTGAGACAGCCCCAACAAGGGGATTTTGGAGCTGGGGCTGTGGGTTTGGAGAGGCTGGGAGCTGCAGTTTGTGCCCGAGGCGGTGCCAGCTCTGGTGCCTGTGAGCAGATCTCCCCGTGTGAGTGCTGCTGGCAGGGGAGAGCTGCCTGCAGTAAAAGGGAATAAATGACTTTTTCTGGGCAGCACCCAGCCATTGCTGCCTGCCTGCTGGCTGCAATCACCCCTGCAGAGCCGAGCCACTCCTGCCTTTGTCAAACCCAAACTCTGTGAGGCGGCCACAGCATCGTTCAGCACCGGGCAGTCACTCTGCTGCCAAAGAATCATTTCTTCAGACGTTGGGAGAAGCTGTCCCAGCTTTAGGGGTTCTCTGCAGACAGTGGATGCTGCTCCTGGACTGCTCCTTCACAAAACTGGGCTGAGGTGTGCCAGTCCCTGTGCTTGTGTGGCACAAGGTGCAGCCCCAGGCTGCCCTCCCTGGGCTGGGCAGGGTCAGGGCTCCGTGCCTCCCTGTGCCTGGTGCCAGCAGGAGCAGTGAATGAAGGGGTGAATATCCAAGGTGGGGTAAATATCCAAGGGGGTGTAAATATCCAAGGGGTGAATATCCAAGGTGGGGTAAATATCCAAGGTGTAAATATCCCAGGGGTAAATATCCGTCCTGCGGGTGAAAAACGTGGAGTGAGCAGGGAGGGACTGAGGGAGGCCCCCACTTGTTCAGGGAGGTCAGCTCACAAGAACTGATGCTGGCTCCCAAAAACCCTTTTTTGCCTCTGTCTCAGTCTCTAAAATGGAGATGTTGATCTTTCCCTTGGTCCCTTTTTCACATCTCTGTACTTCTGTTTTCAGGCAGGGAATGCTTTCAGCTTGTGTGCTGTGCAGTAAACTCCCTTGGGCTGACTGGGATCTGGGGATGCTGTGGCATTTCAAATAACTTGTGAGAAATATTTAAGAAAGGAAAGAGCACCTAAATAAAAATCCTGCAGTTTTATCTGTCAGATATTCTTATCAGAGAAAGTGGTTGCTTGATGAAGCACGTGAAGATTATTCCAGAAAACAATGCATGCATCTCCTGAGAACTAAATGTTGACAAGGCCATGCTTAAACTAGCATTTCTTAAATTTCTAAGAACTCCACTTTCCTCCCTTTCATTATTCAAAAGAAACTGGGAAATCCCAAGCTAAAAAAAAATCCTATTGAGATCTTTCAGAGCTGGTTCTTCAATGAGTTAATTCTCCATTTTCTCCCTGTTGCAATTCAAAATCAGAGTAGGAAACAGCAACAGGCAAAGCTCATTTGTATCACTCCTTTCCTACTCTTCCTTAAATGATTTTTTAGCACATTGTATTTGGATTAGTTAAGGTTTTATACTGATTTGCTTTTGTTTTTAATACAGATGATGGGAAGGAAAGGAGGGAATTGTGTGTATGCAGAGGGTGATTTCATGATTTGGACACGAGCCCAAAATTATGCCATTTGTGCCTCGTGGTTTCTAAATTTCCAGCATTTCCAGCTTGGCCTTGTTCAGTGCACACCTTCTAAATATTATCCTGCAGAACTTTGTTCTTCAAACTTAATCGTGTGCGAATGCACAAGTTGTAGGTAATTTCATTTCAGGTCATTTTTGGAGTATTATCTTTTTCATGTAATACTGCCAGACTTTCCTGCTCCAAACCCATGAACTGAGGCCCTGAAAAATCATTCTGTGATCCTCACAAAAGTGCCATTTTATTGCCTTCTTTTTCACAGCTGTATTACAGCATCACCTTCTTAGACTTTTCTTGATGACTTTTTAGGATCAGATGGCAATAAAAATTGAGAACTTTGTGAAAAAACAGGAGTCTGGAAATGAGGATTTTTTTAAGGAAACCAGAATTATGGGTTGTGTGGTAGAATTCTAAATATTAGCTTATTCTCTTCTCATTCAGGAGGATTCTTCACAGCATAGAACTTTCATTAAATTGCTGTTTTAACAGCAGACACGCTGAATTTTGAAGACTGGAATTGGCAAGGCTTTTTTGTGTCTGTCCTGTTTTCCACATGTGTCTTTTCAGCAGGTGAACAGTAATTTTCTATCCTTGCTGCATGGCCTGTGGTAAGCAGGGAGTTAACAGCATGTAAAAATAATCCAGGCCTGTCCAATTTCTGAACAGAACTTCAATGTTGGGGTTTTTTGGGACTCTGAAATGTTTGGTGAGATATCTGCCCCCTTTGAGGGAGGGAAGTGTTTAAATCCAGCAACTTGTTTTGGGGGTGGGTTACCCAGAAATCTTATTTAGTGTAAATAATTTACCTGGTAGCATTCATTCCATTTTTTTTTCCTGGAAAGCAAACAGCACTCATTCAAGCTCTGCAGATTCAAACTACTTTGAAAAGGAAAAATAAAAAAGCCAAACCAAATGTAAATACTAGTAAAAAAAGTTTGAAATTGATGTGACAGAAATAAAACAAGAGCCGATTCTGCATCAGTAGGCAGTTTCTTTTGGTTAAGAGCTTGGGTTTTTTGTGTTTTTGCTTAACCAGATATTAATTTTTCTGCTCTAAAGCAATCCTGGAGCCAGATTCTCTTTCTGAATGTCTTTGTACCCAGCAATTGAGACGACTTTGTGCAGAATGCTGTTAAAAAGAATATAACACCAAGGCTGCACATCTGTTTCTCATTTCAATGCAAGTCCTTTTACTCCAACCCTGCATTTTTTTCCTTCTGCCATGAGATTTGGGGGGTTTTTGACTTCAGTAAACAGGGCAGAATAAAAAGACTGCTCAATCAATGGGTTTCTGGGTATCATTTACTCAGAAAGCTTTGGCAGTCCATGGCTTTGGTCCTGTTGTGATGGTGTGCATCCACAGCTTGATTTGTTCTATTAAAATGCCATGGTGTAAAAAAAAAAAAAAAAAAAAAACCAAAAAACAACAAACAAACAAAAAAAACCCCCAAACAATTCTGGAGCTCTGGCTCTATGCAATGGAGACTGAAATCACAGTTGTGGCATCAGCCTGAGAGCTTTGCCTGTCAGGAGAGGGTGGTGTGAGAGTGGATTCTCCTGGCAGTGTTGGTAGCAGCCATGAAATCCAGTATCCAGTAGGAATTTGTGTTTTCCAGCTCTCCTCAGCTCTGGAAAGTGACCTGCAGCTGAGGAAAAGATAAGAGTTCCTTAAGAAATCCTTCCTGCTCCAGCTTGCCAGGCTGGGTGCAAGTATTACATCGTTTTGGTTCTTTTTGTTGTGCTTTTATAGGTTTTTTTCTGCCTGGGCAATGAATTGCTGCATAGTGACACATCCTTGAAGGACTGGGTTTATTCCCTGCAAAGGTTCAGGTGGGATTTTGTACATCTGTGGTCACACTGGTTTGAGATCAAGAATTATAAAAGCTGTAGGATCTCTCAAGCATTTTGCTCCTGTCAGGCTGTTCCTCAGGAGGGTCACAGTGGGACCAAGGATGCTGGGGAATTGTTCAGAAGTGCAAAAGCAAATTCATGCCAGCCTTGAGCCTTTGGGCTCTGCTGGACATGATTAAATAGCAGAAAATTTCCCTTCCATGCAACAACAATTTGGTCACTTATTAAATCTGGAAACACTTTTTACAATGATTTCATGTCTAGTTGTTGTCCAGACTGGTTTTATTCCTGTGTGATTATTCCCTGTGTGGTCTGCTGGCATAGGAATCTCAGATTATTTTGCCTCATTCTTTTTGCTCTCTGAGATCTGGTCGGTGGCTGCTGAACAAATCTGTGCCATTTATCAGAGAAAAGCTGCTCCTGGGTTTGGGTGGCAAAGGTTAGATGTGAGCAGCTCCCTTTGTGGCACGGGAAAGTTTTAATCATCTCCATTGAGAAATAAATCCCTGAGGGTAACAAAATGTTCTCCGAGTCACTGCCTATATGAAAAGGATTTCATTATAGTGGATCTTTAATGGGACCTGCTCAGGCAGCAGATGTGGTGCTGCAGGTGATTTTTTGGCTCTCTGATTTGACATTTGTTGACTCATGGGGTTGGAATTCTGGATTTAAAACTACTTAACAAATACTCCATTCAGTAGGCTGTCCTCATTGTGAAAAACAAGTCATTACAATCAGCAAGTACACTTTTTAATATAGCTGTTCGGGCTGCTGTGGTTACTGCTGGAAGAAAAAAAATGTTCTTTATTATTGTGCTTTAGGCTTTTAGGATCCTGTGTGTACGTTCACATTTGTTACCCAAACCTGAATTTGCCATTGTAGCACCATGGAAGTTCTCTGCCACACAGCAGGAAAATAAATGTTTAAATCCTTCCATAGCAGTGGATTTGGTCATGTTAATGTGTACGAATACAAAAAAAATCTAAAAATAACATACCTGCAATTTGGGGATCTGCAACCTTATTAATTCATAAACTTTATTAATATTTTATTAATATTAATACTTTAAAAGGCACATAATGAGAGGCTTCTGGCATTGTCCAGGTGCCAGCACAGAGGACACGTGGATTTGAGGGGAGCTGTTCAGGTGCTCCCTCCCCACGCAGTGCTGCCAGTCTGGTGCTGGGCTGGCGCTGGGGGAGCTGGGGAATCTCTGAGATAAACCAGGGCTCCTCGTGCTCAGCACCCTGGCACTCTGCATTCTGCACTGCCTGAGGGAGCAGCACCTGGAAATTCTCACTCCAGCCCCAAATCCCAGCTTTGGGGAGCGAGGATCAAAGCAGAGTTTGCTGAAGAACAAAGCAGCCAGCTTTAAGGGCTGTGTGATGGACGAGCTGTATATAGAAAGGTTGCGCTCCATTCCCTGCTCTGCTCATAATATTTGCACAGCCCAAGGTGGTTTACATCTTTTAGTAAGATTTACCCCTGGGAAGAGCCCAGAATCTCTGGTGTTGTCCCTGCGTCTCTCTGAGGTGCTGTAATAATTTAAAATAAGGCTGAGGTTTGCTGTGTGCAGGATGGGGATGGTTGCCGTGGGTCATGAACTCTGATCTGTCCTGCAGCACCCAAAATCTGGTCGTGGTTCCCCAAAAAACCTTGGAGAACCCTGCCAGGTGAGGAATTCCCACAGGCAGGGCTGTGAGCACACCCAGAGTTAGAAATTGGTGTCTGTAGTGCTCCACAAAGAGCCAGATGCAGGACACTGAGGCACTTGGGTTTTCAGTGCAATTCTGAAACCCAGAATTCTCATTAAATGTGTAAATCCACAGTGCAGTCCCACCATATTCAGTGGATAATAGTGAGAGGACACATCTGAAACAAAATGCTGAAGTTGTTCAGTTCTCTGTATTGCGCTGTGAACATTCACATTACTTCATTTGTCTCTGGAATAAAAATCCCAAGAAAAATACAAAGAAATGTTCCCAATAACTTTTTAAGTCCCTTTTTCTTTTCTTATTCATGTTTCTCAGTCATTGTACACAAACACCACACCCCTGTGGCAAAATAAACCTTTCAAGGGTGAAGAACAATTTCTGTAGATTCAGGAAGAGAACTTGAAGGGCTGATTTTGTTTATTTTGGAAGAACAAGTGTGGTCAAGAAGGTGCCAAATGTTTGATCATCACCTACATCTGTCTTCCTTTTCAGAGTTGTGTTTCAGTTGTTTCTGTTTGTGTTTTGTGAAACCTAATTATGCATGAAACTTAATTATTTGTGAAACCTAATTATGCATGAGTTTTGCATGAAGAGCTGAGTGAGAATCCCAATCTATTTTTATCAGTAAACTTAGAATCCTGTCAGCTAAATATAAATATGGTTTTTAATGAGCTTGAATTCCTGTAGGACTCCGTTTAAAAGCTCACAGGATGTGTTTTGCTGGAGAATGTTGTTGGGCTGGGCAGGTTCCCACAGTTTTATCAATGAAATGGGTATTGGAGACCATGAGGAATTGTTAAATTAGAAAGAGTAAGATTGTTGGAAATAAGTTGTGATTTGATGGATTCTGATGGGAGCATTTCTGTTCTTGTGAAAATCCTGCCTCTTCTGGATCCAGGGTGATCCTGGAGATCCTGTCACACATTCTGCTCCATTCCAATGGAATCTCTGTGCCTTTGAGGTCCCTGCATAAATCCTTTCAAATATATAATTCTACAAGCATAAATTGTGCTCCTTGAAGATCTGTGGGGAAAGTTGTTGGGAATGCATCAAGCTCAGCTGCTTCATCTGTGAGAGCAGAGTGTGAAATGACCAGAACTTGGAACAACAATAAGGAAACAGTGGGTACTGGGATTGCTCAGGCAGAAGCTCCTTCCGTTTTCTGACTGCCCACTGTCCCAAAAGCTGTAGGATTGTGTTCATGTTTGATATTTATCTTCCCTCAGTCTGCAGCTCACTGGGTTGAGATCAGCCTGGCAAACCCTTCCCTAAAGCTGAAGTCGAGTTCCTCGCGCTCAGGGCTTGAGAGGAACACAAACCTCACAGTTTTGGAGGAGCCTGTAAGATTATCCAAATAAAGATAAACGGGGGAAATTAAAGCAGAAAACTAGGGAAGGATACAGCAGCCTCAGAACCACGAGTCCCTGGAGGCTGGGAGGATGTTGGACTTGGCCACCTACTCGGGGAATTTTTTCAGGCTGTCCCAGCATGGTTCTTTCCCTGAGCTGATGCACTGGAACAGGCTTTTACTGTGTTTTGTGGCACTCAAATGCTCCTTCCAGGGCTTTGCAGCCAAATTTTCCTTCTTGCCCTATCATCTGTGCTGTTAAAAGCTTAAAAATGTATTTAAAGCAGGAAATCTTAAACCCCACTTCTCCTCCCTCTTGCTTCCACCTTTCCTCACTGTAGAAACTGAGTTGGGGAAAATGATTGTTCTGTTCTCTGTCATTTTTACCTGATTGCAGTGTCCAGTCATTTTCTGAGTATTCAGAAATATTCTGCTTTTATTTTGTGAGCCAAATGTGAGAATGAATCAGATTGTGGGTATTATATTTGAAATATTTTTCTGTTTGTTTATTTGGCAGGTCCTTGACCAGTATGAACGAGAAGGGTTTAATTTCCTGGCTAAAGTTTTTAATTCTTCCCATTCCTTCTTGGAAGACTTGACAGGTCTGACTTTATTACACCAGGAGACACAGGCTGCTGAGGTAAGCCAATAAAATTGGAATGTTAATTAATCATGTGATCAAATGATAGAATTAAGCAGCAGTATTTGATTTACAGAATGACTGACACAATGATTTAGGCATTCTCTTAAATTAATTGTAACTTTCTGTATCTAAGTCCTTAAACATTACTTTTAAAGAAAACAGGTGCCTTGGGTTATGTGGTGTGAGGAAATCAATTGCAATTTTGGGTCAATTAAAATGGAATTATGCTGCTTGATGGATTATATTATGGGGGGAACAATGCTGTTTACGTGCCCAGTGACAAAAACTTCAGTGTGGGCAGAAATTGGGGTGGGTTTGATCTCATGGGCAGCAGCACTGCTGAAAACTCAGCATTGAGTTGTGATACTGTGGTCCATAAAAAACTAAACAGGTATCTCCTAATATTAAATTCTGTATTTATTTAATAATATTTGGTCACGCTAACGTGTTCCAGTACAAAAAAATCTAATGTACCTGCAACTCATGGATCTGCAGCCTTATTAATATTTTATTAATACTTTAAAAGACACTTAATGAGAGACTTCCTGGCATTGTCCGTGCTGATGACAACACAAACATATATTATGTACATTATATATTATATATGACACAACATGTATTAAAATATATCAAATCATATTTTATTTTATATTCTATATATTAATACTAATATTAACATAGCAAAGATATTGTACATATATGTTACATATATTATATATATAGTGTATTATGTCTATTATATATCTATTAACATCACGAATCATAATAAAATAATTTAACAATGATTTGTCCTCCTTCCTCCCTCTCCAATATCTCTACCCTTCTACACCATCATTTAATTTTGGCATAGCTGCTTCCCAGGGATGGTTCTGAAGCAGTGACTGTTCAGTCCCTGCAGCCTGTGTAAGGGCTGGAAAAAAATTTTCAGCTGGAAAGGGCTCCACAGTGTTTCTTAATAAAGGTTTGGGTGGATTATGATGACTTGGCTCTCTGTTTCACGTTTTAACCTTTGAAAAATCATTGTAGCAGACGCTGGTAGCATGAGCTGTAAAATACCTAATGCATTCTGAAATCAGCATGGTCATACCGAGAAAAAAAATTAATATGTACATGAGAGGGTGTAAGAGGGGAGAACAAACTCCCTGTAACACGTGCCACTCATTAACAGCAAGAATAATTAAAGCCTGATTGCCAGGCCTGACTTCCAGTGTCTGGGCTGCTAATGTAGAATGTAAAAACAATTAAAATGAGTAATGTATTATTTTGCAGGTATTAATCCATAAAATCCATAAATCCCTTTTGCAGCTTCAGAATAGGTGCTTATTAATGCAGTTTTAGATACTCTTTTTGAAATAAAGAGTGGTGTGAGTTTACTGCAACTTGCTGAAGTTCAAAGTTTTGCTTAAAACCAGAATTTGTGTCCTTTCAGAAATCCTGGGGCTCTTTAGTGAGGTTTATGCAGTGAAATCGCTGCTCAGGGGTGGAAAATCTGACATACAAAGTATTTGCAGAGCTCATGCTTTCAAATTAGGTTTAACTACCATAAAACCAAGGAGCTTGCTTGATTCTTCCCTGCAGGATTGCTGCATTTTTGGGAGAATTCATCTCTTTTGGCAGTTATGCAGTTCAATAGTCCTGATGAATCTGTGTGTATCAATGGCGAGGGCTGACAGGCAGATTATTTGTAGATTCTGGAGCACTCTTGCTTGCTTTGGATTAAAAACCAGTTCTTTGTTACATTTTGCCACTGTTGGCTCTGAAAAACAAGGAGGTTGTTTTGTGCTCCTCCACAAGTCTCTCAGTTCATCATCTGGGGCAATTCTTACGTTTTTTAGGAGCACAAGAGAGTTTTTAATATCTGCTCTGCAGAATTACTCTCCTATCTTGAGCTCATTTGCTCTTGTATTTCGAGCTCCTTTTTCTCACGCTGCAGCTGGGGAGTGTAAGGTCTGCAAAATGACTTTTCATGTTTCTGGCTGCTTTGGAGCTGCTCTTGGCAGAATGTTTTCCCTAAAATGGAGCCCTCAGATCTGCTAAGCTTGGTGCTCCTTTGATTCGAGATCTTCTCATTGCACTCTAAAGACCGCAGCTAAACAGTGAGAGCTTTCATCAGGTGTGGATGGCCTGCTTTGAGATGGGAATATTTCATTTTTCTGCTGAGAAGTTATCTGCTTTTCACCACTCAGACTCTTCAGAGAGATTTTGTGGATTATTGGTGCATTTGGAGACCATAAAAATGGCTTCTGGTAACTGCAGATTTTCCTTTCCTCCTGTCTAGTAAAACCTATCCGGTGCTAGTCCAGAACTATAAAGAAAATAGACTTGTAAAGTTAGATGTCATCCAACCTTCAATTTACCCAGTAACATCATTGTTGAGTTTTAATTCCATATACAAATCCCTGGTATTTCACTAATAACCTGCATCTGGTGGGGGACTACTCAATCCTGTGCTTTTTTTTAAAAAAAGTTCACTGTTAAAGTGTGAATTCATTCAGAGCATTTCACTGACCATTTTGTTGTGGTCAGAAAAACTGTCGTGCTGCTCTTACGTTTCCAGTTTAAAAAAATATTTTTAATTTTTAATTCACCTAAATGCATAGCTGCTTTCATCGTGTGTGTGTAAAAGTGCTTTAATGAGATATTTTTTCTGAGTTTTCCTAAAGGATGATCTGGATAAGTTGTGCTTGTTCTGTAGGAATGACTGTTAAATACAACACTTTTGGACAGCCTGAATTTCCAGGATAACTTCCCCCACATGATTAGCACGAAGTGTGTTTACCTGGATTTAAGGAACACAATTTGCAGTAAGATATGGAAGACTTTTCACTCAGTGAAAATCCTTTTTTATTTGCACCATTTAATTCCTATTCCAGGTCTGTGCTGTTGACCATGGTGTTGTAACACACATTTGGTGTGGTTTAAAGATGGTACAAATTGCAGGATTTTTAGTCAATACAACACCTATTTCTTCAACACGAGCTGCATCAGCAAATCAGAAATGTTCTCTGTGACTTCCTTAGCACGACAATTAATAAAGAATAACACCAGCAAGCTTTCCTCTCCTGTCTTGAACTGACAGTACATTTCAGGCATCTGCTCCTTCTACATCTGGCTTTAATTTGGTTTCTCTGGAACATTTTGGGTTGTTTTACCCCGTTCGATGTTTCTGTCTGTGATGACACAGGCTCGGAGGGAAGCTGTGGGAAACTCCCCTGTCAGCACTCGGGGCCTGTTTCCACTGGAGCCAGTTCATCTGGGGAGCTGCCCGAGCTGATGGAAGCTCTCCATTTCTGTTTTCCACATCTCTCTGCTTCCTTTCTGTGAACCTCAGCTTCTAAACCTGACCCTTGCTTGTTGGGCAGTCGAGTTTAGTGGCTGGGCTTAAAACAGAGACAGCCTGGGCATCCTTGGCTCGTTCAGCTGGGGCTGGAGGTGTGGAACTGAGGCAGAAAAGTGAATCATTTCCAGGTCAGAGCTTGGCTGGGCTGCCTGGGACTGTTCCACATCAATGCATCCCTAAACCCCGCTGTTTGCTCCCCACGTGCTCCAGATTAACCCACAAAGAGTGCTGGGGTGTAAGGATGCTTTCCCTCTAAAATTTCTAATTCAGTCTAAAGGTTTTGTCATCCTAAATCACAGCTTTGCTGATATGCTCAACTCATTTCTCTCTGTAATTCTCTGTAATTCTCATTTCTCTCTGTGTTAATATACTTCTCTTACTTTGGATTTGCATTCCTGAATTACTTGGCTGCTTTACTGCACTTTGTGCTTTCATCAGGATGAAAGAAGATTATAAAACACACACCAGAAATAAAATTGTCACTTGGTTTTCTGATGAAAAAACAAGAAGGGGTAGAATTTGCAATCTAAGAGGGTCATAAAGAGCTTTGGGAAAAAGCAAATCAAATCTGGAGCAGAGTTCCTATTTTTGAATGTGAATTTAAAGGTCACGTATTGGTGCCAGCAGGTCGTTATGTCTGTGTTATTTTACTTCAGTAAAGTTGTATTTCAAGTTTCTGTCTCTTACAAATGTAAAAGTGTGATATCTGTAGTTTCTGTCACAAGTTCTTGCAGGCAGTGAATGAGGCCTGTTTGGTATTTCCAAAATCCCTTTTCTGTTCTGGTTTACTGTATCCCAAACAATCCTTATTAATAAAAAAAAAAAAGGATTCATGCCAGTAAAACACTCAGAGAAAATGCAGAAAACCCCATTTTATCATTTCTGCACTTATTTGAGGTTTGTGCCTGACCATTTTTCAGTCATTCCTTGAGGAACAAGGCTCAGCTGTAGAATGAGCATCTGGTATAGAAAAGGAACTTTGTGCTTGTCCTAATTTGGAAGAAAACCCAGAATTTCCAGTGGGCTTTGCTATTAAAAATATCCTGCTTGTTTCTGATTCTGCATTATATTATGGAGTGTATTTGATGCTGAAACAATAACATATGAATAGCCAAAAAAAAAAAAAAATCAAGCAAAACAGAAAAACCCAGCTACAACAATATTGTAACAGTAAATTCTGTAACTTGACAATTTTTCTCTGTTAGCCAAGTATTATTCATAATTTAATTTTATTTGGTGTTATGAAAACTTCCTAAAGAAATCATTACTGATGGGTAGCCCAAAATTAATATTTGAGACTTTTCTGTGACTCTGAGGTTTTTTGTTTTCCTTCATGTTTTTAATCGGGTGCCTTTCTGGAGAAATTAATTTTGACAGATTCAGGCCTGCCCTGGAATTTCTTTCTTAAGTGATTAAGAGATTAATTTGTTTTCTTTCAGGAGGTGGGTTGTTTTTTTCTTTTTGACTTTTCTCATGATGTCAATTAGTGTCATCATTTTTCTTCATTCATCAAGCAATGTTTCCTAGTTCTTTGAATAATGGTAATTATTTTATTTTTTTTCTGCTGATGCCTTCTGCTGCTTTTGGAAGGGTTTGGAAATACCTGTAAAGTGGTGCCTCTGTTTGCTACCAAAACATGAGCTCCCTGCCTTTCCCCTGATACCTTCACTGATAATTTCAGTTATTATCATTAATTATATTCAAATTACTTTCCTGGGACTTACATCAAGGAGTGATGTGCACAAATACTCCTGTTCCAGGATATATCTGAATAAATACGTGTTTGTTCCTTCAGGGCAGGGAGGGGCTTGTGCAGACTTTGATTTTTTTGGGGGAAGGACAGTTGGTTGGCATCCAGGTGTGGTTTTTGTTTGAAATGTCAAATATATGGGCACAAAAAAAAAAAAACACTGAAAGAAATTGAATAATGTTGTTTGGGTTAGCAACAGGTTTTGTTGGTTTATATATCTTTTTCATTAATTTAACTGAATTGCTATCTTAGTGTCAAAACACTGATAGAGTTTAAATCTCTGTGTAAAATTTCTGCCAGTCTCCTGTAACTATAAAATGGAAAGGGCTAATGGGAATAAATTTATTATCTCATCACTTTTTCTGTGATGGGAAGAGGAAAATCCTGGACAAAGCCTGTGGCAGCATTAACGTGCACTGTGTGTTCTCCATGCAGCTTCTGCAGACAATAACTCCTGGCAGTTTTTGCTTTTTCAGAGCAGTATTGATCAGTGGAGGTGATCAATATCAGAGGGGCTCTGGGCTTTCCTTTCCTTTATTTCCTTTATTTCCTTTCCCTGAGAGCTCCACCTCCAGTCCAGTTGTGAAGCTGCGCTGCTGTTCCTCATCTGAACTTCCCTCCTTAGATCAGCACCTAATCCAGGAGTGTTTGAGCTGATGAAAGAATGCCTTGATTCGTGCTGTGGTAGTAAGTGATGTTAAATTGTACTTTATTGAAGATTTTAGAGTCATTTTAGCTAGTGATGAACACAACACCCCAAAATTTTGAAGGAAACTGCTAGACTCAAGCTGTAGAATCTTGATTTTGGGGAAGCAGTTTTCTCCTAGGAAGAGTTTCAAACTCTGTTGACTCTTCTTCCTTTGAAGGAAAAATCTCCTTTTAGTAGGAGAACTGATATAATTCAGGGATTAAATCTCTGCCATTCCAATATACTTGGTCACAAAGAAGAATGAATAGACTGTTCAAGATGCATTCTGTTATTCTCTTGTGAAGAATAAAAAATTACACAACACAAACATGCTGATGAACTTTTTAAAATCAAATTACGACCATAAATTAATTCTACAATGTCCGAGAGTATATGAGCCCTTGTAGATCATTCAAATATAAAAAAAAAAGAGCGAAGTTTTCTGCTGGCCAAATCAATGCCAGATTTCAATAAACACCAATTGTTGTGGCCTTACCCAGAGGGGCTGTGAATGTCTTGGGGCAGGGCTGGCTCAGCACCCCCTGAAGTGTTAATTAAGTTATTTCATTAGGGGTCAACGTGCTCTGGTCATCTTGGAGCCTGTGAAATGTTGTCCACCAGAGTATTTCCATTGTTCACCGTGTTTGCCTCCTCCTGACAATCCAGATTTCCTCTGGAAACATCTCCTGAACTTCTCTGAGGGCATTTCTGGCAGGGTGAGCCCATGCAGGCAATGATCCCACGCCCCAAGTGCTCTGGTGCTTTGTGATTGCCACAAAATCATAATTTTGTCATTCACACCACAAAACATTTCTGCACAAGCAGCAGTGGCTGCTTCTCAAGTTCGGAACCCATTTTCCTCTAAATGGAGGTGGAACTAGGAAATGGTAATAAATGAAGTAAATTGAAATGTGAAGAGGTGCTGGAAAATCCTGTGGGTTTAGCACAGCCTCTTTAATGCCAGTAGTTGCTAATTCACAGAGGAAATTAAGCACCACACATTTTAAGAACAGAACATCAATTTTAAGACGTGCTCCTATGTGGAAATCTCATATGTTTGCAAACAACTTCTTAGCTTAAATATTCACCATGTCTCAGTGAATTTTCACATGTCTCAGTGTCTTTTCTTCCTTTGTGAGCAGTGCAATAATTTTACCAGTGTGAATGTTTAAAGATTTGTATCCATGTTGCTACTGAGTTTTGCCTGACACTAATTTATAAAACAGGCAGATTTGAGAGCCTTTAAAATTAGTACTAACCTAACTCTTACTGTCCCAAACTCTTTCTATTTGAATATTTTCCTGGTGATTGCACTGTAATGAACATCTCTGCAAAGTGCTGGTGTTTCCTTTCCCTCACTGTAGTTCAGGTTCTCCTGTAGTTTCCTTTTTCCAACGCTTTTTTGGAACCCGTTAAAACTTGGCTTGCAGCTGAGCTCTGCCATGCAACACAGTTGTTTTTATGGAATTGGCTGGAGTCCTGGAGAAACCACCTGATATCTTAGGAGTGATGAAAATTAATGCCTAATTCTGTAGTTAAAACCCAGCTTTGATTCCAAGATGAGCCACTTTGTGCCTGAGAAGATAAAGACTGGTTCTCTCATCTCTTCAGTGATCATTTTTCTTTAGCAGTGACCTCTCTTAGTTGATTTAAGGTCAAATTAGTTGGAAGGTTAAATCTTGTAAATTAAAGCTGTGCGTGACCTCATGAGGAGACATCAAAAAAGTCTACATTGGTATATATACATGTAATAAAAAATTAGCCAAGAGAAAAGTGACACACTTTTAAGTTTGGAGAGCATAATGTTAAAAAAAAAAGTTTTAGAATGAGTTTCTGTTTTCTTGGTCTCTCGAGCTTTAAAAACCCCACTCTAGGTATTAAATAATGTGCTTCAAATTAGTGCTGAGTTATTGCATTTTGTAGTGTTGGGTCTTGGACCCCAAAGCTTTTCCTGTGTGTGATATTTCACAACGCAGAAGCTGCCTGTGAGTTGCTGAGTTTGTTGTTATTTTCATGTACAGCAGAACTTTTTGTTATCCTGCAGGTGTGGTGATGATTTATAGTCATTTAATTGTCACACAGCAACCTTAAAATAATGCAGTTTTACTGGATAAATAGGAGTGGTTTTGGCAAATAGAAAATGCTAGACCTGGAAATCTAACAACAGAACTTTTAAAAAGTTAGGCTGAGCTGCAAGGCCTGGTAGGAAGGAAATTCATGGCTAAAATGGGATTAGGATGGGCTGCCAGAGCTGATTTGGAGTGTCAGTGTAACAGTCCTGCTGCCATCTCTGTGCAGGAAGGTGTATGTGCAGATGTTGTCTGATTATTGAAGTGTAAAATACTGCAAAATGGCCATTTAATGGCACAGGACTCTGAGACAAGAGGTGAATTGACTTTATTCCAGTTAAAATACAAATGTAAACAGAATAAAACTGGTCTAGTTGGAATGACCTTAAAGCTGTGAGAGTATGGACATAAATTTGGAGAAAAACTCTATGTGTGCAAGTACATCAATACTTGGTCATCTGAAAGAAGGGTTCTGTTGAAGAACTTGTTACATACAAAATAAACTCCTGTAATTGTGAAGTACTGACTCGAGCCCACCAGGCAAGGAATTTAATCCTCTGCAAGTCAAGTGTGAAATCCAATAAGATAATCAACAAATACAAAAAATCCTTGCTTAGGAAATAGATACAAACTGTGATTTAGGTGGAGATAACTGCTTAGAGGATTATTTATTTTTTGGGAACTAAAGAAAGTCAGTCACAGAAATGGAGCAGGGAGGCACAAGTAAACCTGTAAAGAATTAAGCAACCACTTTGCAGCCTCTCAGGGGGATAGGGGTTAAGAGATACAGTTTTAAAAGTCTTTATGTTGTTGAAAAGTTTATTTGTCTAATGTCTACTGAGACAGCGTGCCAACAACAGCAAACCCAGTGCAAGCTAGAAAGAGAAAAGTCCTACTGGAAGAGAATATGAAGGCATAACAAAGCTTTTTAGAAATATTACAGTGCAGCAGCTGGTTTTGCTAATGCTTCTTGGTTATTTAAAAAAAAATAATCATCTAAGTCCCAATTCCCTTTGTCTTCTCCCTGTGAGGAGCTGCAGTGTGTGAAGCTTGCTGGCCCATGACTCATTCTCCCCACGAATGCTGTTTCTTTGAATAGCCCTTGTAAAAACATGCATTTTGTGTTAGTTGTCTTTGCTGGCAATCCAGGAGGTTTTTTTTTTCTCCCTGGGTGAGTGATTTGTGTGTGCCAATCTCTGTTTCTGCCTTTGCCACACATGGTGCCTCTGAAAACACTGCTGCTGCTGTACCTGGGATTGCTGTGCTCACCTTTCTGCAAGAGTAACTCGAGCACTAAAAACCCATTTCATCTCTTCCTCCACAGGCAATAGGCTCATCTCCAATCAATTCTGATACCTTGGGCTTCTTTTCAGGGACAGGCAGTCATGAAACTGAGGCTGGATTTTAATTCTTTCTAGATCTGAAAAGGGTTGCAAGTGAGGAAGATACAAATGCAAAATAAGATGTTATTTCCAGCATCTAAAAGAAACTTCTTTGCATTTGAAACTTCTGCTTTCTGGATTTAATCTGTATTTGTATATTCAGATCAAATTGTTGAATGCATTTAATATGCAATTTAATATTGTTTAATTCGTAGATTTATGCCTGCAAATCATGTTTAGATTGCTCAACAAAGTAAAATCTTGATTATAGCCAAACATGTTGATAAAGTTCAAGGAGCTGACTGTGACTTCTTTTATACAATGGAAATTAGAGATGGCTATGGGAGATTTGGGAAAAGGAAGTAATGCTGTTAAATATCATTTTAGTTAAGTGGAGGCATGAAGGGCACAAAGTTTTCTGCTAAGTGAGGTTAAATTCAAGCAAAGTGGATCAGTAGTAACATCCCTTTCAGGAATAGCTGCTGGGGGATGCTGCAGGAGTTTTCAGGACAATACTAGAAAAAAATTCAGTGTATTTGCACAATTGCTAGGATTTAAGCTCACTTATGAAATAGAAGAGTGTTGCTTTCATTAAGAAATTTCTCAATTGAAGAATAAATGTTTTGCTCATTGTGTCCTTTGCATTCAAATGTGAATGATGTTCCCAGTTCTAGCATGAATTCTGCAGTCCTTCCTTCTGGTGTGATTTTTTCTTTTTTATTCTTCCATTTAAAAGCAAAGAAAAAGAGCTTGTGGCAGAGAAAACAGCCCACAGAATGGAGTGGCTGTTTAGAATTGTTATTTTAATGTGAAGGGATGAGGTAATAGAGCACAGCAATAACCAGCAAGCTGCAATCTTTGACTCCAGCATCAACAACTCCACAGGCCTGATCTTTATTTTAAATTTGGGAGGAGGGGGAGGCTTTGATTAGCATATCTGTTTCAGGAAGAGTATCAAGAGTTCTCTAATTTCATATTTAAATCTGGGATCTGATTAATACTTGAGGCATGCAGAGAGCTATAACGTGAAGGCTGTTGTTACTATAGTGAGATGCTATTACAGACATCACAAGACTTGTTATACAAGGAAACATGATTACTTTGGATTAAAGGAGTTGCCAAAGGCTTGAAGGATTTATTGGTGCTGCCGCTTTGAGTTATATATAACTTCATTATTTCGTTGAAAACATTGAGATCTAGAATTAATGAAGCACAGTAAATGCTGCAGGAATGAATCAGCAGGTTTGACAGCTTTGAACTGACACTGAGCCACTAATGAATTTTGTGGAGCATTCTTTGGGTCTCCAGATTGCTGGATAATGCACAGAAAGGGATAAATCCAGCTTTTGCACAGAGAAATGAAGCTCAATGAGTGCAGTGAGGTGCAGCAGAAATCTTGATGTGATCAGGATCATGTTTCTGAAATGACTTGTGGGGGAGGAAATGGCCTGAGCTGCTGGGCACGGGCTGGATCTGTGGGATAAAACATTCGGGAGCAGTGGGGATCTGCAGAGGTGGAGCAGGGTGAGTGGCAGCAATGGTTATGTGAGCAAGGCAGGAGAAACTGGGGAATCGTGCCTTTAGCAACAAAGGACTGAAATTGGCTTTTTTTCCTGCAGAACTTGGTCACAGGTAGTGAGGTTAGAGGGGAAGTGCAGGTGTGGAACAGCTCTGTGGTGTGCTGGGCTGCTGCAAGGTCTCTTTTCTGTGAGAAGCAGGAATTCAGTGCATCTCACATGGATCGTGTCATTAATCTCAGCTGGATAAAACTGGCAGTGTTCTGACATTGCCTCCCTGACCCAGCTCAGAGAGTGCTGTGACATCCAGAAACGCTTTCTAGACAGCTGCATTCCATTCCTTCCTGTGGAGCCTGTAGTACTGCAGAGATGGTTCAAAAGGATTATTGCTTTAACAGATGATTAATTGCAAATTATTTATTGCTTTCTTAAAATTAGCTCAGCAGTCATCATTTGCTCTTGATACCACGATGCAGAATTAGTGCTGTGGGAATTAGTGTGAGTCTGAATGAGGAATGAGCCATAATCAATGATGAAAGCTTTTTAAGTTTTGAAATAAGTCTTACAACATTAATTCCTTACAAGCAATACTATAAAGAGAAAATATGTAGTGGCAGAAATCGTTCTTGAGCTCCCTTTGACTCTCCCCTGTGTAATGTGACTCAGGAATTCAGTTATGTAAAAATATGACTAAGTCCCTTTTGCCTGTGAGGTACAGCCCTGGGTGAAATCCAGTATGAGATTGGATTTCAGTAAATTGGATAACTTCTTTCCCAGTCTTTTTAACTTTGAATTTGGGACAGAACTACATCAAAAGCTGGAGTAGCTTCCTCACCTAACTATTCCATGACTGAGGGGGCTTGGTTTTTTTTTCTCTTCACGTAGTGTCTGATTACTAAAATAAGCTCTCAGCATCAATAAATCATTTCCCTGCAGAGTAAAACCTGTAATTTTTCATACCTGTTGTCTTGTGCACCTTTTGAAATATCTCTCTTGGGGCTGTGGAGGGACTCTCAGGGTGGGAGCAGCAGACACAGCACAGAGGAATCCAGGTGTGCGTGGGGTTGGGGGGTGACAGCCTGGACGCGTTGCAGAGGATTTGCAGGAGCTGGGTGAGCTCTGGGAGCACGCTGGGGTTACGGGGTTTACAGAATGAGGAGCCAGGTGAAAACCCAAGTGAGGGGTTTTTCGGGAGCCTCGCACACCGTGGGGTGTGATCCCTGTGAGACTCACCAGGGCACTCCTGTTCCCAGGAAACACGTGGGGAAGCACAGAGGATCACTGCTGATCCTGCAGAGCGCAGCTGGGAAAACAAAGCAGCCCAGCCTGGTGCTGGAGTGAGTTCCTCAGCATTTCAGAGTGTGCAGAGCCAGCCGTGGGAAACGCTGTCCTGGGCTGAGGTGAGGGCTTGCAGAACCCGGTGTCCAGATGGCACTGGAATATTTTCATTTAGGACTTCTCATTCTGTGCTCTGAGGGGGATCGCAGAATCAAAATCTTCAAATGCAAAAATCTGTTTGGTCTGGATGTCAAAGAGTTGAGGGGCAGGAGAGAAGAATGGAAATAATCTCTCGCCCAGATTATGTACTGGTGGCAATTAGGAAAAACCTGTTAGTCCACAAAACCCAGCAGCTGAGATTTCTCCAGCCCTGCGAGCCCTCAGCTCATTTTCCTCTCTGTCTCCCACCCAAAGGTATTTTTAAAGCTGAATGAAGACAGCTCTCATTCTTTATTGTGCTTGTATTGACATAGTCACAGATGTTATTGCTATGCAAACCACTGGTATTATTTTTACTCTTAAGTACTTTCCTGGTTTCCCTTTTGCTGTGACAATTTTGTCATTGTTGCTGGGAGCTGGAACTATTTCATTCATGGGCCACAAATGTTTTCTGTTAAGCATTCAAAGCCTCCCATCCTCCTATTGTGCTTTTCCAGTTTACTATAAAGTGCTCCAGCCCCATCCAATAGGGTTTGGTTTAAACCTTCCTCTGTTCCTGTTATTTTTAACATTTTCTCAGTTTTGCTTTAGTTCTCCAAGATGGATCATTGCTGGGAACTTAGTGATGAAATTCTCCTGTCTCATTCACTCCCTTCAATCCCATCTCTTGCTTCCTTTGGATTTCCCTGCATCCCAACACTTCTGCTCTCTTGTCCTCTGTGCTCCACAATTTCTCTGTTAGGTTCACACCTCCTTGCATTGGCTTTGAGTGTCTCCTTTGCATCCTCTGGATTTTAAATAGAAAAGTTCATTTTTTCATCTTCCAGATTTGCAGACTTCGAGTTATTTCATTGTGAACTCTCTCAATCAACACTTGCAGCTTCCTGTTATTTTTGTATTCTTTTGTTCTAGTGGTAAGCTGATATAGGAATGCTTCTGAACAATTTACTTTTCAATAATGGGCTTGGTTTTTGTCAGAATGTTATAAAAAATGCTGCTCATTACTGATCCTTTCTTGGACTTTTTCTGAGCCTTGTTGTGTTAAAAAAACCCCATGATTTTTCTTCAGTCTTTCTGTTCTTTCACAATAATTTGGTTGAGTAATCCAGCATTTATTCAATTTATGCTTGCAAGCACTTCAATTTTAAACAGCCACTGGACAAATAATTACATCAGTAATACTGTGCTGCAGTTAACTGATTTATACTTAATTTTTATACTCAATTTTTTTGTTTGCATTTAAATATTTAAATTTGTCCTGTACAAAGGCTGGAGTTAAGGTTAGGCTCAGGTCCTGTGTTTTATTCTGTTTGTTCCTTTAGTGAGAGGTGACTGCCTTGCCCAGCATTTATTCTGCTCTCCCTATAAAGCCAATTTAATATTCTGGTTGATTCTCCATCCTTCTTGTACAAACATGCACCTTCCAATATTTGCATTCCCGTTGAGCAACGAGAAATTGTCAGTACCAGTTTTTCCTGTTGAGTATCAGGTGTAATTCACCAGGTGTTTTTGGGAAATCTTCCTTCAGCCCGTTGCCCGTTGTCAGCAGCCTCCCTCAGCCCTTGTGCCTGGGGAATTGTTCTCACCCTCAGCTCCTGCCAAGGCCTGTTACCTCCCTGTTTGACAGTTAAACATCAAAAGTTACATTTTAAACCCAAACATTTATATTTAAAAAAAAAAAAGCTGGTTTTAATCTTGTTTTTCCTCTGTCTTCTTCATGCCTGAAAGTAATGTAATTTCTTCGAAATTTAAGGCTGTCCACAGGATCCTGATGGCCTCAGATATATTTTTTTAAAAAAAAACACTGTATTTCCATTGTCAGAATTAGATGTGTGCCCTCACTCAGACAGGAGTCCATCTGTTTCTGCTCCTCTTTTTTCTGTCAGGATTTTGCACAGACCGTTCTGGATTTCACTGAAGGTTTTGCTGTTTTTTCACCCCAATTCCATGGGAAGAGTTGGAGCACATCATGAATCTGGACTGAATCTCTTGTGTTGCAGTTTTTGTACCAAAGCTGCTGCCGGGCTCCTGGGTTCTCTGTGGTTTTATTACAAACCAGAGCATGGTGACATCACACACAATTCCCAAATCTGCTTTCCCCCCTCACACAAACAAAAAGGAGGGGGAGCCCCTTCTACCATTTTTTGTCCAGCTCAGGTCTCTTCGTAGCTTTTTTTTGGGCAGGAGAGCCAAGGAATTGAAAACCAGAGATAAATTTGTCATCCTTGTTCTCACCGTCAACTCCAGCACATTTCAAGTTGAATTTTTATCCCTGGCCATTGAGTATCTCTTCACAGAAAAATGCTGCAAGTTCCTGGAATTACAAACATCTCAGGCCACGAGCCAAGCTTTCCCTGGCTAGGCACTGACGAAAGCTGCCAGTGGATCTGAGTTTTATATGGTGTTTTTTTCCTACTGTTCTCTCTGAGATCATCCAAACTTACTGCAACAGGGATTCAATATTGGATTTTAATCGTTGTTCCGGAGTTAAAATGGGAATTTCTCACTTATGGAACAGCCATCCGATCGGAGCTGGAGTTGTTCATCTGGAAATTTTAAATTAAGTTTTATCCCAGTATATTAGTAATTTTAGAATGTTCTAATCCAAAATGAAAATCAGATGTTCTTCATGGAAATAGGAAGTCCAGACAATGGGTATTGTGTTTAGGTTACAAGACTCGTGGTCTTCCTTTTTTTAATTTTATTTTCATTGTTTACATTGCAGGCAAGTCTTTGTTCATTTTAAGGAATAAAGCTATTAGTTTAAAAGCACGATTTTTTTTTTTTTTTAAAGTTTGTACCCAAAAATATTTCTCTTGAGCTGTATAAAAAATCGAATTTTCTGGAAATTCATTGCCCTCATGAATGGACTCCTGGTGAGCGAGGAATTTTTATGACTCCCTTAAAAAAACAATTGCAGGCATTCCACAAATAAACAATACATTGATTGGGGGGGTGATTTTAATGACTATTTTATAATTATTTGTTCTCCAGTGTTTATTTCAGTACGGTATGTTGTAATTTTTAACTTAGTTATCCTAAGAATTCCCCTGTACAACAGAGAGCAGAGCTTTGGAGCCAATTCCCAAGCGCAGCCACAGGCCGGACTCTGATATTTCACGGATTTCCATGAGTCCTGGAAGAAGGGCTGGAGTAGTTCAGGCCAGCTGCTTTCAAGTTCTTGCATCTTGTTTTGGCAATTTTGATCTCTTTTCCTCAATTCGATTTTCCTCCCGTGTCTCTCGTGAATCAATTTCACGTGTAATTTTTCTTGTGTTTGATTTTTCTCCTTTCAGGGCTGTTTTTGCTGAGCAGTTGGCACAGTGTAGTCACAGCTCCACTGGTTTGGCTTTTCCAAAAACCAAAAAAAAACCCACAAACAAACAAACAAACCTTGTGAGTGACAGTTCTGATTTTGCTGGCACAGGAATCAGTGCCCTGTTCACATCCACAGCAGCACAAATCCTGACATTGCACAAGAGGCTTGTTTGAAAAGCTGGGATAAGGGGCACTGGACAATCCTGGATTGCTCCTTTTCCCAGAGGGAGCAGCATTTCCATCGTTGTTGCTTTTGGACAGGATTTCCTTTTTACTGCTCAGCCTGCAAATAATGCAGAGACGCTGTTAGCAGCAGTTTGTCATTCAGCTCACGCTCAGTTGCTGCAGTGTTTTTTCTGATTTTGAATCATGTTAATAATATTTTGTTCACCTTGAGAGAGCTCAGAGGGAAAATGATAACATATAGAAAATGAAAAACGTTGTGCAGCCAGGATGAACCTGGGGTTTCAGATGTTTGGGTCTTCATTTTGTTTTTGTCAAACCTCTGTGTGTGTCACTTATATTCTCAGCAAGTTTTTCCTCCTTTAATCCATGAGGTAGAAGTGCTGTTGATTTTTACAGAAAAGAAACAGATTAACTGGCAGCTTTTGTGCTTGCAGCAGCCCTTGGTGTGTGTTTGGGAGCAGAGAGAGCTAAAGTTCCTTCTGTGTGTGCACATAAATAACACAAAACATAAATGTGGGCAGCTGTGACATCAGTGATCAGCTTTTGTCAGTCCTTCCTCGTTCGAGGAAGCCTGGCACACTTTCAAAGGGTGCTGCTGTCAGAAAATGGTGAAACAGAAAAAAATACAAATCAAAGATCTCTTCCCAGCTCTGCTAGAGCAGAAAGTCACTGTGTGAGAAACCAGATCACTTCTCCATTTTCCAGAGCAGCAGAAAGCAGCGCTGCCAGGTTCAGGGGGCTCGGGGAGGGAGCAGGCTGCTCTGGAGCAACATCATTCGCTGGGATCTGCCCACTCTCAGCAGAGTTCCTTATTTTTCTGTCTGAATCGGTATTTCTGACTGTGACAGAGTGATTTATGTCACAGTTCAGCTCGGCCTCAGCCAGCAGATCAAAGAAATGGATGTAAACACCAAAGCAAGAAGAAGTAGCTGTCCCAAATGGGGTCTTGCTGGGTGTTTTTAGAGGGTGAAATGAAGCTGGGTTTGTGCAAGTTCAAACTTGGCAGGACTCTAGGATTTCTAATTAATTGATGAATTTTTTATTTCATCAGCATAAAAACTCTTTGCAAAAGACAAATGTTTTTATTGTAGACGAGCTGAGCAATCAACTTCTTTGTGTACCTCTCCACACTGGGGTTTCTACAAAACCCCCAGCAGCAGAAAGAGAATCATTGAAAAGCAGAGCCGCTTGCTGCTTTATTGCTCCACTAAAAATTGGTATTTGTACTTTTTAAGAACAATTGGAGGGATTCAGTTTTACTCAGCTGTGTCTTAAAGCTGCGATTCTGAAATAATTTGTCATTTATTTAGCAAATTCCTTGAGAATTCTATTATTTAACTGTCCAAGCAGGTCTGCCTGCAAAGAGGTTTCTTGCTGCTTTCTTTTGTGATAGAAAAGCTAATGGGTAAAGGGAATTATCACAGAGAAAGCAACATATTCTGAGGAGGTTTTGACTCTTCCAAGGGAGATAAAGCAGAGTGGAGCAAAGTTGGGTGAAATTTGGGTGTCATTTATTAATAACACAATACTGGAACTTAAGGGCCTTTTCAAATTCCAGTTGCAGCAGCTTCAGTTTTACTCAGCTGTAACTTAAAGCTGAAAATCAGAAATAATCTGTCATATTTTGCAAACTCCTTTAAAATTTTACTGTTTAACTGTCCTAACAGTTCTGCCTTCAAAGAGGTTTCTTTCTGCTTTCTGTTGTGACAGAAAAGCTCCCAGAGAGAGCAACATCTTCACATTGTGCTTCCCTCTGAGTTCTTCCCAATACAGAACGAACGTGCAGCCTGTGTTTGAAATAATTAGCCGTGGTTTGCTGGGGGAATTTTGGGACTTTCATGTTGCACTAGCTTTTGATCAAAATTTCCCTGCACTGCCTTGTTTAATTCTGGCCATCTGGATTAAAAGGCTCTCTTAATCTTAAATACAGATTGTAACTCTTTCTTTTGGAGTGTGCTGCCATAAAATTCGGGCAGCTTTCCAGCTTTCTTCATTAAAGCTTGCTTTATTATGGTTTGTCGGCCATTAAATGATTGTTATGCACAATGGGCACTTGATTATAATTTGCTGGAGCTGGGAATCAGTTACAGCAGTAATCCAGTTCTATAATTAAAAGAAAGCATGTTTATACCTGCTAGCATCTCCTGAGAGCTGCTGAGGCTGAGCAGAAAACAGACTTGAAAGGCAACAATTTCTGCTAATAAGACGTTGAAGGGCTCTAATCTGCCAGTGTTTTGTGCTGTGTTGTGGAAGTGTGATTTTTTTTTTCCATAAAAAATGGGTTTGAACCGAAATCTGCGGTTTGTGACAGGGGTAAAAGGGCAGTTTGATTTGTCATAAATCTCCTCAGATCTCTGATTTTTGTTTGAGGTTAGAAAGAACTGTGAATTTCTTGCAGAAAAGGAGCACTCGGGGATCTTCGAATCCTTTCCAAGTTTTGTTTCTGCTCTTGTGGGTTTTTTATCAGGGAGCTCAATCTCACTCTTACTGGTTTTTTCACCTGTAAAGTTTTGAAAAATTGTGAGAAAATTGCTAGCTTTAAAATTATTTTAGAAGGGAGTTTTTAATGGGTGTTTGTGCCATTTACTTTTTATATTTTGGCTGTTGGCAAGTTGAAAGGAATAAATGTAAGTCTGTCCAAGCCACACAGTTGAACTGTTGTGGACAAGTGTGGCAGAGCTGATGGTGTAATTTAATCTGATTTTAGCAGTGTTTTATGAAGAACCCAAAGTAAGTACACCATCATTTAATAAATGTTAGAAAATATTTATTTATAATGTTGAAGTTATGTAGCAGCTTTGTAACACTTTTTATCCTAAACTTGTGTCTCCTCAAATGGCATCTTTGAGATACCTTCCAGTAAACTTGCACCTGGAAAACTTTCCTGGGAGCTGAATTTGTGCACATTTGGTGAGATGAAGCTGCTAAATGAAATAATGTCATTTTCAATTTTACAAGCATCTGTTTGGCTGAAAGCAATTTTCTGCCCCAGCTGAGAACTTTGTTGCTGTGTGTGCAACAAATTCCTGTCTTGCAATTAAGTGCTGGTCTGCAGGAATTGTGCAGACAGGAGGTCTGAAATTTGCTTTTTGACATCTCTCAAATTGATCTCAAATTGGAGCTCTCAAATCAGGAATTAAAACATTTCTAATGAACTAAAATAGATGATAGTGTGGGTTCTGGGCCAAGCAAGATGGTGCAAAAAACCAAGGAAAGCTGCACAATTTTAGTGCTCTCTCTCACAGTTCTAATCAGAATTCTAACAACAATTCTGATCAATAAAACCAATTGTAATTGAGAGTTGTTGATGATTTAATCAGGAGTTTTCAGTTGTGTTAAACAAGGGAGGAACGCAGACTGGAATAAATTTATAATTCTGCCTTTCCCCAGCAGAGGAGCCCCGACGTTCTGGTGGACACACAATTGAGATGTGCTGAGGTTCTGAGGAAAATCTTAATAACTTGGAAATTCAGAGTTACCTGAAAAATCCTTTCTTTTCCTTTTTATGATTTTTTTTTTTTTTGGAATACCTTTGTTGATTTTGGAAAAAGTAGAAGGCCTTTCTTGGGAATCTAATCTTCTCAATGGCAAGCCCTTGCAGTGCCTTTGCCAAGAGTTTATTTCACTGTATTCAGTCCAGTTTTCTTTTCACATATGTGCAATAACATCTTGGCAAGTGGTAAACAAAATATATACAGCAAAGAGAAAGAGACCTGTGTTTTTTATTTAAGTGAAAAGATATATTTTATTAAATAATCCTTTCATTGAAGTGAGTAATTAAAGCTAAAATAAATAAGATCTTATAAGAGATTGCACGGTAATTATGTAACTTTTAAGAAAAAAAGAGTTGATGGTAATGGAGTCTTTTGACTTGACTGGGTTTTTCTTGGAAAAGGGCAGGATCATGTGATGATGTACCACAGTGTGTGAGAGCAGTTTGCTGCTACAAAATCCAAACATCCCAGAGTGATTTGCTGAGCCCAGATGTTTATCACTTCTCTCTTCTGGAAGGGAGCAGGAAGGTTTTTATTCCAGGTTTCTGAGTGGTGGAACTCCACGTTTGTCCGGTGGGACTGGGCATTTGTGCATGGCCCACAGAGAATTTATGGCTGAGGAAAGAAAATTACTGCTGAGGCTCCCTGAGAATTGTGAGAAAAATTATCCCCAGCTATTCCTGGGTCAGGAAATGTATCTACATACATACATACATATATATATATATATAAAATATATAAAATATAGCATATCATACCTGCTAGCATCTCCTGAGAGCTGCTGAGGCTGAGCAGAAATCAGAGTTGAAAGGCAACAGTTTCTGCTATTCAAACTGTTTTCCTGTTGTACTGAAAGCAAACTGCATCAAATCAGGAGTGTCCCCAGAGCACTTATCTGACCCCCAGAGATATTCTGAGGTGATTTATTTTAGAGCTGGCTCTGTTTATCAGAGCATGGTGCTAAGAACACCAAATGTCTGGGTTTGATCCCTGTGTGGGCCGTTCACTTAAGAGTTGGGTTTGTATTATTACACTAAAAATACACTTCAGATATTTTAATCACGGATCTGCTTGTCTGCTTTCACAGAATAACTAAGATTAATTAAGTTGATGTAAATGCCTGTTGCCTCCAGATAACATGATAATCTCAGGGAGGGAGGGAAAAACTAGAAAGCAAGCAAAACCTAGTTTAAAATTAAAAAAAATATATGTCAAAGCAAAACCAAATGTTGATCTTTATTTGCTGTGTGATAGTTCTAGTTCCAAACAGAAAACTGAGGACATTGAAGTTGCATTTTGTGAGTTGGGGATGCATTCCTTTACCATTTCTTTCTATAATCCAGCAAAAGAGAGGTATTTTTCCAATCACCATCCATCCCAGCATTGCTGTGTTTGCTGTGCTTGGCTGGAAATGCAGCTGGACTTGATTTGACATGGGCAGTTACAGTCTGACAGCAACACAACAAAAATTCACGGTGCATTAAATGATATTTGGGCTCCTTTTAGCCCTGAAATGTATATGGCAATCTGTAATTGCAGCAAATAACAAGAATGTTTTTATAGGAACCTGGTGCTAATCAAATATCTTAAGGGCACTCCTATGCAACTGTTGTGAGATTTTGGAGGGTCTTTGCACAAAATTCATACCATGAGTCCTTTTCTGAAAGGGTTTTATTTCAAAAATCAGAATCAAAGAGTTGCTGAGGGCTGTGGCTCTCAAAAATGCTCATTCAGGCTTTCCTGTTGTGATTATTGATAATAAAGACAGGGTTTAAGGCAAGGTCTTTTTGTGATTGTAACTCTAAAGTTAATTTCTTCCTGCAGTTCTCTCCAAAGTGCAGGCAGATCCTGTTATTTGTATTTAATGTAAGTATCTGTGGTAACAATCAAATGCTGAAAAACTGTAATTTCAAGCTATTTAGTGGTATTTCTCTTTAATGTCATACGATGCAGTAACTTCGCAGCCACTCTCCCATTGCAAGGGCTGTGTTTTGAATAATTTCAAACAATTTACATTTTTACAGATAACTTTACATCATGCAGCTCTGTTTGATTTGTTCTGTTCAAGGGAATTAGAGGAGATAACATCTGAAGTCTTTATGTGGTGCTTGCAGTACAATTGTGTCTTTTTGAAGGATTAATTTGAGAAGTGAAGCCTCTGGGGTATTTCTCAATATCTATCAGATTTTTCGCACGCAGGCATCTTGAACTCCTTGAAGTTACTCAATTCCAGTCAATATCTTCAGGTTATAAATTAGTTCCTAATTAACATGATGGATTTTTCACAGAAATTAATGAAGTCTTGCGAGCTTTTGCTTGTGTAGCAGACTTTTCCCAGCTGTCCTCCAGAACTTCTCCAGGGAAAATCGCAGAAATTCAAACTTAGCAGGAGTGCAGGTATTACAAAATGTGATTGCTGATGGCATTGTGTCACACTCCAGCTCAGTTCTCATGTCTCGAGTGTCAGTGGTTTCACACCGTTCTCACGTTCCCCTCTCCAAGGAGGAAGGAAAAAAAAAAAAAGGTACTTTCAGCAACTGGTACCCCAACATTGCAACTTCTCCTCCAGTTCACTGAGAAATGCTTTTCTTTAGGGAGATTTGGTATATTTTGCAGCCTGTGAGAGAAAAGAAGACACTTCAGCAGTGAAAATGTAGGTGACAAATTCACTTTGTTTATCTTGGTTGCTATGGAAAGGATTTGAAAAAATCAAAGCGTAAAAACTCTGTTGGAAGTGGCAGAAATATATTTTTTCTCCATTCAACAGTCAAATGTATTAAAATTCCAATGCATTAAAATATTCATCTTCAGATATTTTGGGGGTTTTGTGGGATAAAAATAACACCAAGTGCAGATTTGGACAGTGCCTCTTGCATGTACTTAGCTGCTGAACTGTGCTACCAGTGACATTCCTGCTGCTCTTATTCCAAGGGAGGTTTTGTTGTGAATTCTTCAGCCAAACTCCTGGAGGTTCATGTCTGTAGAGCCTCGTGTCACAATTCAAACAGAGCACTGGGAATGTAGAAATGTCAGGCTAATAACCCAGCCCTCTGCATGGGGATTCAGCGTTTGGGGTGCTGATGGTGTTATTCAGCAAATATTTGGGGAAGAGCTTTCATAATTAAGTGTGGTGAGAATTCCCAGAATTCCCTCGGTTATTTCCAGGGAGAGTCACAGCAGAGCAGTTCGACAAAATCAACCAGCAAGGACACGAACTGCAAAACAAACCCAGTGCAGGGCTTGCAGTTCAATTGAAAACTTTTCGTAAAACTGCCTGGGGTTCCCTGAGGAACAAATGAGGAGTAAATCCTTCCTCTTGCTCCTTTTCCTTCTCCTGTTCCTTCTCCTCCTGTTCCTTCTCCTTCTCCTTCTCCTTCTTCTCCTTCTCCTTCTCCTTCTCCTTCTCCTTCTCCTTCTCCTTCTCCTTCTCCTTCTCCTTCTCCTTCTCCTTCTCCTTCTCCTTCTCCTTCTNCTTCTCCTTCTCCTTCTCCTTCTTCTCCTTCTCCTTCTCTTTCTCTTTCTCTTTCTCCTTCTCCTGATGCAATCCCAAGCTGCCAGGACCTGATCAAAGTTTATTCTTCTCTATTTTGGCTTTTTAGTTAATATTCCAGCTCCCTGTGAATCAGAACTGCAGCTGTGGCACCGTGGGCCTCGGGAATGTGGGATAGAGATGGAATTCTTTGTATTCTTGGTTTTATTTTGTAGTGATCCGTCTCTGGCTCTGGGCTATGTAAGATGCTGACTAAAATTGAGTGTATTGAAATAGATTTGCACATGGAAACTCAAGGTTCAGTTGTAGGTGGTGGTTTGAAAATGAGCAGGGAAAAGGTCCTCTGAAAAGGCTCAGTGCTGGACTTTGGAAGTATTTATGCTGTCATGCTGTCTTTGCTTTAGCTGTCTTAAATATAAAAATATATGGCACTCAGGGGGTTGTTCTTTATTGTGTCCAAGTTGTCTTTTTAATTTTCATAATTAAGTGTGGGGTATATTTTAATATTTAAAGGAAAAATAAAAAAATTATTATCATTTGACTGTAAAAAAATACTCTTTTTCCTTTTTTGCCAGGAGGAAAATAATCCTAAATTGAGAGGTGTCTTTAGCTTGTTTGGACTTGTTCGTCTCAACTAAACAAAAAAAAGTCTAAACTGTTTGTTTTGACTGAATTTTTCCTCACAGTTAAAAAAGCAAGGTTACACCTGTCCACTGTTTTCTTTACTATAGGGTTTATTAAAATATGGTTTAGAGGGAAGTCATGACCTTGAATTTGTATTGAAACCTGGTTTCTGACTGAGGTTAAACTTAAAGAAAAGGGGTGATTTACAGGCAGGCTTCATTTGTATGAGGCTGAACAAAAACCATTCTGCTGTCATGGATAAAAAACCTTTAGTCATAAATATTTGTGATTTTACAAAGCAAAAGTTCTGAGTTTTGTTCACAGGAGTGGAGTGAGTGCTGAGGTTTTGATTTTAAATTTCCAGTGCAAGCAGAGGAGTCTTCATGCTGAGGGCACTTCATAGGCTCCAGAGGAGTGGGTTTGGGTTTAAAAGGGATTTCATTCCACACTTTCCCACCTCTGTCTAATTTAAATCATTTTTAATAATCCCATCAGTAAGGCACTGCACTTGGAACACAACATTTCTGTTTTTCTAAGCAGAAAACTCTGTCAAAGGTAGGGAAACAAAAAGGTGAAGACAATGACATTATCCCAGGGGAGAAGGTTGAAATGGGATGAGTTCCCCACACAATCAGTGACCCCCAGGTGTCCCTCACTTAATCGTTTCCATAATTCTAAGCAAACTCTAATAATTCTTGACATAATGAAGGGATATTTTAAGATGGGTTAAGTGTTAAAATGGAGAATATGTGCTAGACTTCGTGCCTGTAACAGAGACAACAAGGTGGATAAACTGATATTTGTAGAAATTATAGAACTTTCAATAGACTGTAGAAATTGAAATTCTGGAGAATTCATGCATGTAAATAATCCAGCAAGAAAAAAGCAAAATTACGAGCAATGCTGGAGGTCAGTCTTTTAAAAATGTGTTTGTGCAAGTCCTCTCAGAACTCTGGAGTGGTTGTGCTGAGGATTTGCTTTCATTTGATCTTTTCAGCTGTGCACTCTGCAAATGCATCAGACTGTGCAGGTAGGGCAAATGGTTGCTGTCTTTTCTCTTTCTCCTGGAAGCCTTCAGCTATCCTCACAGCTCAGCTTCTAATTCTATCTGTGATTCTAAAAAAACCTGGAAAACATCAAATTGTTCCGAGAATATAAGGACACGGTGGTAACCAGCACCATGGAAAAATGTCTTATTTTCCACTCGAATTAGTACTCAGTACTTTTAGAAAGTATTGGTAATAACACTCTCAGCTTTTTTTGGTTTTGTTGGTTTTTTTTTTTCTGCCTTCTTGTTTTTCATTAGAGCAATAGAATTACTTTTTTGGAAAAACAAATATCACAGCTTATCTTCATGAGGATTCTTTCCCAAGGGGAAAACCTTGCTATAAGTTCATGAACTTCTTCCAGCGGTAGGATTAAGATCTTGCTGGGCCAGATTTATCAAAGACATTATTCCATTAGTGAAGATGAGAGAGTGCACAGTGTTTCAGTGCTGCTGAGTCTTTACAAGCTGCTGATCTGAGTGCATGCAGGAACAGGAATGTTGGCTCAGGAAACGTGAGGAGCCTGTCGGTGCCTCTGCCAAGCAGCATCGCCCTGCATTTCAGCTGGAAAAGAAATGCCAGGTACTGCGATGAGTCTGGGAGTCTGCAAATAAATATTTGCATTGGCCAAGTCTTTAAAATGCATTTTGATTGATTTCATGAAGGCTGGCATCTCTCCAGAGCTGCTGAACAAACACTTTGGGATCCCGTCCTTCATCATTGAGATAAATGCCAAAGTTCCCCTTGGATTCAAAGGGAGCAGAATTAAGATCTCAGTCCCCAAAAACACAGTGTGATTTTTATCTCCTGAGCAGGAGGATCATGAGGGAGGGTTTGTTTGACAGGCAGGAATCAGGAGCTGCAGGGAGGTGAGTGATTCCTCAGTGTTCCAATCACTGGAGGCACGTGGAGCTGGGCTGAGCCTGCTTTGAAAGATGCTTTGAAAGATGCTTTGAAAGATGCTTCCTCTCTTCAGATGTGTTGTTTAGCAGTCAGGATGTACCAGCTTGCACTGAGCAAGAAAACTTCAATGATCCAATTGCCCAAATTATTGCTTGCTTCAATCTTCTTTAATCTGATTTTCCAGCTGGAGTCGGTGATGTGGAACAATGA
This sequence comes from Bombycilla garrulus, assembly GCA_013400315.1. Classification (NCBI taxonomy): domain Eukaryota; kingdom Metazoa; phylum Chordata; class Aves; order Passeriformes; family Bombycillidae; genus Bombycilla; species Bombycilla garrulus. Next base: position 53,490 of record VXBU01017387.1, read on the forward strand.
ATGTCCCACAGCAGTGGCAGGCAGGGAACAAGCACAGCAGGTTGGCAGGAAGGAAATAATCTGTAGCAGGGAAGGAAATACATCGTGTTAGGGAAGGAAATACCTCGTGGTAGGGAAGGAAATACCTCGTGGTAGGGAAGGAAATACCTCGTGGTAGGGAAGGAAATATCTTGTAGTAGGGGCACTGAGTAGCTGGAAAAGCAAAACAACCTCTTGATGTAGAATGTTTACGTGTCAAGGAAAAGCTGCAGAATTTGGGGTGGAGCTCGCTGATTTGCTCTGAGACTTTGACTGCACAGCTCCATCCTCAGCCATCCCTGTTCCCTTTCTGCCTTTTAGGACTGGTGTTGGATTCTGCTGGGGTTTCATTCCTCCCAGGTGACCTTCCCACTCCATTTCTCAGCGCCCATCCCTCCAGGAAGGGTTTGGGGCTTGGATTCAGAAAGAGATTGAGCGTCAGGCCAAGATGAGGAGTGTGAGCTCAGAGATGTGGTGGGGGTTGCTGGGTTTGGGATGATTTGGTGAGGATTGCTGATTTGGGTGGGATTGCTGGGTTTGGGCTGATTTGGTGAGGATTGCTGGAGGGTTTGATGGAAACTGTTTTGCCCTTGATCACTGAATGCTTCTCCTGTTCCAAACAGCTTTTCATTCATCCTGAGACTCTTGGCTGTGAAACGTGTCCTGGAAAATTTTAGATAAAAAACCTAAATATAGCTCTTTGTTAACTTCCTCCATCCAAATTCTCCACGTCCTCTCTCCCATCCTGTGTCTCACTTTCTCTTCTGAGTCAATGATGGCAGCTATGCCCATTTATAATTTTCTAATTTCAACATAATTTCCTTGCATTAAGTCAAGCCAGGCACCAGGTTGTTTTTAAGTTGCACTGATTGAGATCACTGTTTTTCTTTCTGCACATTGCTGTTCACTACTCAGTTCATACATGGAAGAAATGATCCATTTAAGAATCATGGGCTAAAGAGAAAATTTCCACTAATTAACTCCATTGTAAAACATTTAGGAGCAGTTTTAACTTTAGTAACAATAGTTAGGTCTCTCCCACTCAATAAGCTGCTTATTTACTTGCATTTCAAAGTCAGAATGTACAGATATTTGTGGGGAGGATGTGTGCAGCATCCCAGGACCCAACTCAGAAGTAAAGGTTTCTCCTTTTGATGAGTGGCTTCTTTCTAGTTCAATAAATAAACAAAAAAATAAAAAGCTTTCCTTTGAGCCAGAGATGGGAATTTCATTCAGCTGTGGAGACAGCTGATGTGCCTTGGGGCAAAATATGGGAAGAAACAGATGGCCATAAAAGGAGAAGCACTGGGGAATAAAATAATTGAAAATTCCAAGCAAGAGTTTATAAATAAAATCTGTGGAAGCTTACTGTACATAAACAAAAATCCAAGGTAAGGATCCTGCATGCCATGGAGAATCTTAAAGGGGATAACCCAAGTAACTTGCTGGGTTTGCATTCACAATCTTGATGTGGGCTTTGTGCTCTGTGGAAGATTCTGTCATGTTCCGTGGGGATATGCACATCATGTAAATAAGAGGTGCATTATTTTAAATTGGATCTTACCTGCATTCATCTGCAGGATGTTTTGACTGTGTTTGTTAGAGCACTTTATGCTCATAAAAATTAATAACAGCGTGAGTCAAAACATTTAAAAATTCAGATTGGCATCGCAGAGTTGTGAACTGCCTTTGAATTTTGCAAATTCCTCAGACACATTCTCTGTGGACCTTATAATATCTTCAGTTATAAATATTTCTTCTTAGGTAGGAGAATAATTCCTTAGCATTAAATAAGTGACTGTTCAGACTTTCTGTTCTGGCTCTTGGTGAACACCTGTGTGCATCCAACCCAGGCCGTTTAATGATTCTGTGATATTGGTCATGATTTTAGTTAATACATTTGTAAAGTCTTATTTGGGTGTAATCTGGGGATTCCTGGGGGTCCCTTCCAACTCAGAATGTTCTGTGATTCTTGAGTACTGTGAGGAGCCCCTGCAGTCTGTTGGGGTTGTGTGTCTGTCTGTCCCAGATTCCAATTTATGTGCTGTCAAAAAGGTATTCTCCTATTCTCCTCCTGAAACATCCTGTCTGTTCCTTCACTGAGGGGGAAAGAGCCCTCCTTACCTTATATGTGTAGGTCAGCACAAAACTTCGCATTTTGGCTTCCTTTCAAGAAATCCTTTTTTTTTTTTGGTCGGTTGTTTCTTTCCAGTGTCTCTGAAGGAGGCAAGCCCTGATGAGAAGAGCACTGAACTCACATCAAAGGCACAGAGCCGTTTCCAGGGACATTTCTTCATTGTTATGTTGTAAGAATAATTATAACGAGTTTGATTTGCAGCTGCTGCCAGAGTGACTATTCCAGTCTAGTCAGCTTGGAGAAGGTTAAAAATACGGTGGGATCAGCCTGGGCTGCAGCCAGGGAGAACAATTCTGTTGCTACTTGCCCACATTCAGAGCAGAGTTCTCCCCTGCCCCTCTGTTCCCCGCTCCCCCCTCGCAGCCATGAGCACTCTGTCATGTTGACACTGGCACTGGAGCTCTCTTGCTTGGAGTTTGAAAGAAGCGCTTTTATCATTTCTAATACGCAGCCTAGGGCCAAAACAGACAAAGCAATTTGGAAGGATGAGGTTCAGCAGGAGGCTGGAATTCCCATTGTGCAGCCCTTTGGGAACAGGGGGCTGGAGCAGTTTTTATCCTGGTCACAAGTGATAAAAAGTGCCCTGCTTGGTCAGCTGAGCTCCACTGGGGTGGGGACAAGCTCGTGACCAGCAGTCCCTGAACACAGCAATTGTCATCTGGCTCTCAGATTTAACCCATCTTCTTTAATCTGGTTCTTAAACTGCAAAAATCATCGTATTCCCATATATCCCAATATTTCAGATTCATTTCTTTTTGTTTAATCCAATTCTTAAACTTCAGCAATCATAATATTCCCATATATCTCAATATTTCAGATTCATTTCTTTTTGTTTAATCCAATTCTTAAACTTCAGGAATCATAATATTCCCATATATCTCAATATTTTGGATTCACTTATTTTTGTTTAATCCAATTCTTAAACTTCAAAAATCATAATATTCCCATAGATCCCAGTATTTCTCAAAGATGCTGGTCCAGATCATTGTTGTGACCCTTCCAGAGGAAAAGTTAATTCTTCAGGCAGATGTGCCACCAGTACTGAGGATGACTTTTCTGGTGCAGGAGGATCTTGAGTTGCACTGATATTTTCTCATCCCCAGGATTTTCTCTTTTATTAAACCCCATCTGGCACTGTCCCCACAGTTTTTCTCTCCAGTGTTCTGCCCATGTTTTGCACAAAGGATTTTTTCATTCTAGCACCTTTGTCCTTTGTCAGTCACCATAAACTTTTCCATGTTTTGATCCCTGCATGTCATGACCAAACTCTCAGCTTCTCTTAAAAATGATTTTATTTTATTTCAATCTCCTTCTGAGCTCTGTTCCCCAGCGCTGTCAGCATTCTGACACCTTCCTTCTCCTGCAGGATGTTTCCACTCTGCAGTGATTTTAGAACCCAGTCAATAAATTTTTCATCTCAGTTTCTGTGAAACACTTCTAATAAATCTCCTTTAACTCATTTTTCAGAGAGCTGTCACCAATAATCAGACATCCCAAACACGTTTATCCTTCAGTCTCACTGCTGCATGATTTCATCAGTTTAGGTGCTGCCCTTTCTGGAGATGCTTCTAATTTCCTTTTTTTATGGATTGTAAATCAAAGTGACACCACCATTTTCTCAGAGTAACAAAAATTCTCTTTATTAATGTAATTGTGCCATAGTGAATAAGTCAAGGAACACAATTGTATCCCATTATCCTGCAGGTCTGATGTCCTTGGAGTCCAATTACAAACATGAAGAAATGCAAGACTTATCCCATTCCCCATTGTCTTTTAGTAACCCTTGACTCACTGCATCATTTTCCATAAGATTTATTGGCACTTTTCATCTTTGCATGAACTTTTATAATTATAATAACTCGTTACTTGTTCTGCCTTTTGAATGATTTGTTGGGCTTTGACTTCGTCTTGTTAGCAGCAGTGCCAGAATTTAAAAACCAAATTCCCCCCAATGAAATAATGGGATGTGCCTGCCCAGCTTTGTACTTGGGCTCCATATGAATTTCATTTCTCCTTGATGTGGGAAAAGTTCTAGTCTGGAGATAAATCCCTTTTTGATTGGCTGCTCTAAATAAAGCAAATAGCAATTGTCTCTAAACTAATGGCACTGATGCTATCACTGCCCCAGATTAGAACTTGGAGACATTGATGGAGATAAATAATTTCTTTTATTGAACCTGATCTTTTAGTGTTTTTTGCTCACGAAAAATAAATCCTCCTCAGTTCTTTAACAAGACATGAATCCTAGACATAGTTCTTTATTCAGAAAGGATAAAGTTTAAAATAAGTTTAAACTATCTATTAAATGTATTTTTATATGTTGATTAAGAATTCAGTAAAATAAGTTATTTGTGTCTGTATCATGTGCAAGGCTTAAAATTCTCCAGGATGCAAAATCAGGCTGAAGGCAGGAGTGGATATTTCCATATAAATACAAAAACTCCAACAGAATCAGTCCACCTTTGGATCATACCATGTTCCAAATGAGAGAGAGAGATCCAAACCAGTAAGATTTGTGTGCTATTTTATATATTATATACTTTTTGGTTTAATATTTTGCTGGTTGTGGGACATTAACCCAGCTTTGTGGAGCAGGAGGAGCTCTTGGCTGGTTTGGAACACTGGTTAGAAACCTTGCTAGAATATTTTAGAAAGAATCCTGCTGCCCGCCCCATCCTTTTAGAAATGAAGGCACCAGTTAGAATTCGTGTCCCAGTTTGATCTTTGGCTCCCGTTGCTGTCCTCAGTGGGCACAGCAGCTCTGAGATTTGGATTTTGGATCTGCAGCTTTGGAGATCTCTGCAGGTGGTTCCTGAGCTCCGAATCCCTCCAGACATCCCTGGCAGCGCTGGGGATTGTTCCTCTGGCTGCTCACTGACAGCTCCTGCTCACAGCTGCCTCCTGTGTCACCAGCGGTGTGGCCAGCCGGGCTGGGGGGTTCTTAGGTGGAGAAAAAGAGGTGGGAAAACAGCTCTGGAGAAGTGCTTGACCCGTGTGGAAAGCAGCAGTGCAGATGTGTTGTAATATCCCTCCCCCTGAGCAGACATGACTAAACAGACTTCGTCTGCTCCCCACAATTACGGAGTTTGCCAGGGTGTGCAGGGCCCCATGCAAGTTCCAGCTTGCTCCCAACTGGGAGAGGAGTTTTTCAGTTTGTGCACAAATGTTTTAGCTGTTCGTGGTCTCTTCATTTTGGGGTTTGCTCGGAACTTTAATTTTTCAAGGGGCGCTTAGTCTTCATTTCCAGCCTCTGGATTTTGGAATTCCCTGGAAGCAGCGCTCCAGCCCAAAAGCAGGCCTTGCTTTATGTGAGAGCAAAGTCAGAAAATCTTTATTCATGACCACAGTTGCTTTCTGTCATCGTGACTCACAGAAAGATCCTGAGAACCTCTGCTCACATTTTTATTTCCTGTGGAGACTCCCGAGTGCGACATCCGCTGGCTGCAGGTTGAGGCCTGACACCTGCAGCTGATGGCAGGGGCAGCTTCTGCCATAGGAATAAGGGAAGGAGCAGGGAAATCACTAATTAAAGCTGCGACAGAAATAAATGAGGTTTTTCATGCTGGATGGGATGATCACCTGGCTGCCCTGGCACTGAGGGCGTGGTTTGGGAGCTGTGCTGGGAGCAGCTGGAGAATCCTTCGCTCTGAGGGAGGCTCAAAGGCGGGACACACGGGGAATTTTGACAAGGGCTTCGTGCTCCCGTGTCTCTCATTCCCTCTGGTAACTGGAGAAGTTTCCTGAAGCTAGTCAGAAGTCCTGACTGCTCTTCATCCCAGAAAATGAAGCATGCAGATGCAATGCTGAGATAGGGTTGTTGAAGGCTGGATGGTTTTTAGGCCCCCAGTATTGCTGGTTAATGTTACGGAACTTTTGTCGCCGTTGTTGGGATTTTAATGGGGCTGCACAAAGGGATACAAAAGTTTCCATGAGCACTTCCTTCCTTACATCACCAACATCACTCTGAACAATGCAGGAGTATCAGATCAGTAGGAAATGAATGCATCACACCAGGACAGCTTCATTTAGTCCTTCAGGAACCTTCTGAACTAGAAAACAGCTCCTTTTCTTTCAAAACAAGAACTGTGGTTTTGTACTAATTATAGATTATTTATTTATTAAAATGATTAGGCAGCATTTGGTTAAATATTTAAATTTTCAGTTTAGGTTTTTCAGCTGGAAATGGATCTTCGCTGCAGTGCATGCTGAGCAGTGTATGAAAAAAAATACCACCCCTCTTTCCCATAGCAATCCCCCATCTGCCACCAAGAAATGTGCTTTAAAACAAAAAGAGATTCAGTTAAAATGCTCAACACACTGGAGGATTAAATTGTGTGTGACAAAATTGACTAATTCATCTGAGTAACATCATAATGGCAGTACGGCTTAATTTGTTTAATAACCTAAGTTATTAAATTGATGGTTTGTCTTAGAGAAGGAAGAAATTGCTTTTTAAAAGGAGGTTATTCCTTCAGGTGAGTGGGAAGATTCTTAAAACTTGCTGAATCTTAAAGAGTGCCTTGATAGAGCTGATTTGTAAAAATCACCACTGTAAAAAAGTTTATTCTCTCCATTATAAGTGTGTGTCTGGAATTATTTATCAAGGTTGCCTGTACCAGCTGTTGGTGACTACAAACTTTTATCTGTGGAAGAAACAGCTCATGACTTTAAAGATGAAGGAAAACTTCGCTTAATCTTCACAATGCAACTAAACTATATTAAATGCTGTGCAGAAGGGCAGAGAAGAATGTCCCTAATTCAGATTTAGCTTATTAGAAAATATCTTGTGCTACCCATAATAAAAAATAAAATGGGGAGAAACAGCCATCCTTGATGTGGAGGAAATCAAAACCTCGGGTTTAGTTGCAATGTAAAAATTTTACACAGTTCTGGAGACAAAGAACTCCTTCAGGAAAATAATGATGCTTTTATTTATCACACCAGGAGAGAGCTATCAGAGGTACATAACAGCTCTTAAATAAATGTTGTGCTAAAGTAGGAGCACTTGAAAGGTTAATGCAGGATAGGAGGTCTGAAAATATAAAATGGACTTTTCTGAGCTCCCAGGGAGGATGTTTGGGTAGAATCCTGCTCCTGGGAAAGCTGTACTTTGTGTTACGTGTCTTTTGTGGGATTGTTTGGGTTGAGGTTTGGGTTTTTTGAAGCTTCTGCATTACACAACAGTTGAATGCAGCACTGGAATTGTGCAAGAATGTTCCATCGAGCCAGGAGAACGGATATGAAGGTTTGGTGTGGAATCAGACAGGCTGAGAACGAGGTGGTTGCACGTGGAGCTGGAGTTGGGATGCAGCTTCCAGCATCCCTGGCAGTGCCCAAGGCCGGGCTGGAAAGGGTTGGGGCAGCCTGGGACAGCGGGACGTGTCAGGGGTGCCACTGGATGGGCTTTAAAGTCCCTTTCAGCCCAAACTGTTCTGGGATTCTGTGGTTTTGGGGGTTTTTTTGGGGTGGGTGTGTGTGTGAAGGTGTCACTCATGGCATATTCTATTCTCCAAGAGCTGCTGGAGCCTGCTCCTCCTGGCACCAAATGGATCTGGGGTGGCAGTTCTGTGCTGGGTGTCTGGCATTTGTCCCTGCTTTGTCACCTGGCCCAGCATGAGAGGGGTAGCCCTTAGGGCCCTGCAGTGTTTGACAATTTTCTGTTTGAATTAAAGCTCTTAATTGTTCAGACTTATTCAAAATAACCTCATAAGTGTGTTCCAGATCTTTCTTTGCAGGAGAAAAGAGATGAAGTGTCAAAAATGAGATATTTAGGATGATGTGGATTTAGTGAATGGAGAAGTAAAGTTTGTTCTCACAGAGGACAAACAGAGGAGATCTGTTGTTTAAGATGATTTTTATGGAAAAGCCATTGAACATCCTAGTTTTGTATTTCCACTTTGAAAGCACACTCACTCTGTTTGCTGCCCGCAATCAGATTTTTAAAGTTGCTTCTCACTCTGTCACTCTCAGCTGGACTCAGGCGTTCTTTGCGATCCCCTGAACTCACGGAATTGCAATCACAGACCAGGCCTGAAGATCAAAGCCACCCCAGAAGGGGGGAAAAGGGAATTGTGAGCCAAAGAAAGCTGTTTGCCCTGTAATCACCTGGTAGCCTGCACTGGAGCTCATGTGGGACGTGCCCGTGCTCCGGGGGTGCTCGTGGCCCTGGGATCCCGGGAAGGGCTGCAGCTGGGCTCTGCTGGGCCTGGCTGGGCTGAACCTGGGCTAAGAGCCCTGCTTTGGGGTGGATCACACTGCAGGGCTGTGTTTGCTGCTCTGCTTTCCCAGAGCACGGCCGGGGACGTGCAGCAGGGTGGGTTTGGTTTGGGATCACTCATCTGCTGCCCTCACGGACACCAGCAGCTCGGGGTGGGCGTGGGCTCTGCCAGCAGCTTTGGGCTGAGGTTCACCCTCCGTCAGGAGCTTGAGAAAACGCTATTTTGTTCCTGGGAATGGAAAACCAGCAGCAGAGCGAGTGGGCGCCCACTTGGTTACAGCATGCCCGGATAAAAATTGGGAATTAAAGAAGATTGGATAGCTGGGACACAACTACTTGCAGACCATCTGTTAGTCCAGCAGATGTTGAAATTCTGTGGTCAGAAAATCAAAAGCAATTTAGAAAAGGGCTTGCAGAATCCAGATCCCTGGAAGACCCCCCAGGCCCAAAATCTCTGCACGGTCTCATCAAAACTCTTGTTTGTTCAGTTGTTTCTGTATTCATTGAAGTGTTACAGAAATAAATCTGACACTTGGACACATTTTCAGCAGAATCTGGGTTGGACGTAGGGTTTTAAATCAGTGCATAAGTTTTTGGGTGAAGCTGAGGCTGCCTCTGTTGTTTAATTGTTAATTTGTTGTTAATTTATTGCATGGACCTAGCAAATGTTTCCAGAGCAAGGCAAGGTCTCTCACTCCTGAGGCCCCTTCTGCTTTTTCAGGCTTTTCTGTCCATTTGAAACAAAACCAAACCAAAAACCTGATCTGCCTGTTCTATTTCTAGATCATTACCTTACTGATTACCTTACCTTTAATTACTGATTTTTTATTCTTTGTGCTTTTATACCAGCATTTGCAATTTCCTGGGTAATACTTATTTTGATAAACCTGATGGGAAAAGTGACAGGATTATTCAGGAGGGAAACTGGCACATAAGATTTTAAAACAAATGGATTTACCTTCCCTAAGTTTCTGAAATATATAATATGAAATAAATCTGGTAATTCAGTATCCTCTGAGCATTTAATACTGCAAGCCGTATTCTTTTATTCCCTCAAGTTATATTTTCAGAAATTATTTTACTTTCTAACTATGTGAAAAGCATTCATCCTATAAAAGAGGAGAGGGGAGAAAGTTTTCCCCACCTTCTTGCTGCCTCCTCCACGAGATAGAAATGTTGTGTACACACCACTTGTATCTCCATGGAAGCAGTGATGAGATTAGTGAGGTCACTGGATAAATCAAAGTTTTGATGAATTAATATTTTGATGGCATTTCAAGTTTTCTGTTACTTGTGTGTTGCAGACAGTGCATGAGAACAAGTCTGGCTGTACTGAAGCTGTGCACAGAATTCTCATGTAAGATGACATAACTGCATGTGGGACATGTGTTCGCTTTTCCTGCCAAATGCTATTTACTGATAATGGGAATTGAGCTGGAAAGGATCCCTGTTGTTTGGTTTGGAATTATTTAGAATTATGTATATTTTGCTTGTGTTCGCCAGCTACACTTTGTGAGGATGATGTAGTGTGGTTGATGAAACATGAAAATGCTGAAACTTGACTCATATCCAGGTTAGGTGACCTTCCAGTAATACTTTTTATTGTTATGGGAATCTCTGTCTCATCTGAAAATGATCTGTGCTCTTTAATCAGTCACTAAAGCCTCAAGGATTTCTATAATTTTTTTTCCCCCTTATAGAATTTGGGAGTTTTTGGAAAGAAAATATTTTCCCAGTTCTCAGGGACAGTGTCCCTTCATGATCTGATTTGCAAATGTCAATCCAAGTTCTCTCTGCCACCCAAAATCTCTGATTCTCTGGAGAATTGGATTGTTCCTCCCTGCAGCAGTGTGTGCCCTGCCTGGCCAGCCAGCTGGAATCTCTTTGGGATAAACGAGAATTGTCTGGTTTCTAGGTGAACAGAAGTGTAGAATTCTGCATTTTAAGCAGTTGTGAGTGTGCTGGTCTGGCCAGGAGGGTGCAGCTCCACCAGGAGATGTAGAGAAGCGTGGTGAGGATGATGATGGTGGTGAGGATGATGATGGTAATGATGGAAGACTTATTTATGGCTTTGTGGTAGCTGTGGGCTGATTGAACCAAGATGACGCTTGTTTCAAGAGGTGATTTAATCTCACATTTGGAGTTAAAAACACTGCAGGGTTCTTGGAGAGACTCTGAAATCTCAGAAATGTTCAAAACTCAGCTGGACAAAGATTCTGTCACTGTGTGGTGATTCTGTGGGCAGGAGCCTGAACAGCCTCAGGCTGTTGGGTGAGGGATGGACAAAATGATTTCCAGAGGCCGCTCTGGAGCTCAGGGATTCTGTGTTAGAGCCCTGAGCGTCCCTTAAATCCCATCTCATAATCTCTTGATTGTTTCTGGATTGTTCATTCCTGCACTTCAGTGGTGGAGTTAATCTGCTGCTCATTTTTAACCACTACCTGCCAACTGCTTGATTATTATCACTTGAAAGCTCATTTTCTGACAGCAGTTCTGCATCACCTGGGAGTTCAGAAGATGCAGTGGGACGTGGAGAATTATATATTTACAACAAAACAAATAAAATCTGGGAGCTTGGAGCGGCACAGACTCAGGTGTAGAAATGGTTTCATTACTCTGTTTATGCATCCAATCCACGTTTCCTGTACAAGCCTTGAAAGTAAATTTGCTTTTAGATCTGTGTTACCAGTTCTTTTGCAGGACTAATAAATATGATGAATATAAACTTACACTTTTATTTTTAATGTAAAACCTGGGCACATCAAAGGGGGAAGGTGATAGAAGAATTCAAATATGCTCTCTAATATACTACAGTGATTAATTTTCGTTTCAGTCAAAGGCTTTCTATCAGATTGAATCATTCCTATGACAGAATTTCCATTAATTGTGGCTTCCTTCAAACACACGTTCTCCTTGGATAGCTGCCTGTTGGTGGAAGTAAAATGAAGTCGAAAATCCCACACAAAACAGAATAATGGCAATCATCAAATGTGCTTGGGGGTGTGTTTATTTATTTTCCCACTTGTTTGCAGTTTTTAGGAGCCTGAAGAGAAGGTTGAATAGTAGAAAGTCTCCTCTTGGAGATGTTGCAACAACTCCAGTGCTGTGCCCTGAAAAATGCCCTTTTCAGCTCAAAGCACTTCCAGACAGAGAAATTGGGTTGGTCTTTGCTGCTTCTGTGCTTTGGGACTTTTTTTTTTTCCCCTCATAAAACAAGAAACAATGGAAGGAAATCTGTCTGAGGCGCTTTTAAACCAGAAAAACCCTCGTGTGCATTTTTTATTTGTTTCTTTTTTTTGGTATTGTTTCGTTACTTGTTAGCCGTGACCAAAAAAAATCCTTTTTGTGAATGTTTTCATGTTTTTGTGAATGTTTTCTGATGAATACCTGGGAAAACTGCTCTAAGCCCAGAAGGGACTGGTTACTGCTTGGTGCTACTGTTTGTCTATCTGCTCTGAACTGGAGATAATAAAAAGACTTTCTAGCTAAAAGTTTATTTGTAATTAAATGTTTTCTGGGCTGTTTACTTGCCTTTTTCTGTTTTGTTCTTAAAAATAGCTTTCAAGGTCCTTCAGATACCAGTTCTACAAGATATTTGGGCTTTAAGGTCCCTTCCAACCCAAACCATTCTGTACTTTTTAAGTGTTGCACATGTATTTAAAAAAATCCATACAAGAGGAACTTGTAGAAGAGTTGCTGTTTGTTGAGAGTAAAATGAGAACGCCCCATCACCCTGACCTTGCAAGCTGTGGCTGTGGGCTGAAAATACAGAATTTTGGAAAGTCTAGAAGGGCAAAACTAGCAGTAGTCAGGGCTACCAGCATTGAAATAAATAAATAAATAAATAAATAAAGGTACAGGGTTGATGGACTTGATTTTATTGTAAGATGGTGAAAGAAAGGCTGTGGGGGCAGACACAGAAAAAGAGAATTTGTGAAGGTACAAGGGATGATGGCAGGGATTTGTCACCAGGTCAGCTGCCTGGGACAGGGCCACTGTGCAGGGATCTGGAGAAATGATCCACCTTTTCCTCCAGCTGCTGCTTAAATAAAGCAGCTTGAACAAAGAAATGCAGTTTTTATAAGCCTTGGATTTGATTTTTTTTTTTAGGTTAATTTCTCTCTGTGTGTTTAAGTTTTGGATTTGCATGTCAGCTGAGGGAAGAAGTGTTGATAGTTAATTATAAAGATGATGGCCTGATTCTGGGTATAGTTGAATTGGAGAAGGTTAGAAGGTAGTTTTGTAAAAAAAAAATAAAATTAGGGGAGTGACAGTAGGATGAGATCTTGCACTGGGAGCACAAGTGGATCCTTGCTGCTGCAGTGCATCCTCCAATGTGTTGGTGTGAGTCTGACTGGCATTTGATGAGCAGGGAATACACAGACAGGCAACCACAGGAAAAATAATGCAGGAAAATGGGAAAATAATAAAACCTGGCTAGGTGAGCACCAGTTCTGGAGCTGTTGTTGTGGAAGCTCAGTTTGTGTTGCTGTGGTAGGGAGGAAATGCAAGACTCTCAATTCCACTGGATTTACTGGATGTGCAGTCTGGAGCTGTGGAAAACCAGTCAGTGGGAATTTGTGGGCTTTTCCCCCTCATTCTTCCCATTATTAGTTATTCATATTTATTCTTGGATTCCCCCCGCTCATTCTTCCTATTTTATTATTTCTGTTTACTCTTGTGTCTGGGATGGTGAGGGTGCCTGAGCAGGCTCTGAGCCAAGCCCAGTGTCCCGTTGGTGCAGAGCTGCTGCTCCCAGCTGTTCCCTGTGGGAAAGGGGATGTGCAGGGAATTGCTGCATTTCCAGAAGGCTCCGATTGGCCTTGCTGTGAGGGAGATGAGGGAAGTGCTCACAGCGCAGAGGGAGAGAGATGAAAGGAGGGTGCTGAACTTTATAATTATCCCCTCAGCCAGGCTGCAGAGGTGCAGGTCGGAACTTGCAGGGATTTCATGGATTCGGAGGTGCAGTTTCATTCCTGGTGCTGCAGCCAGGGGTGGGGCAGGTCCCACAGGTGTTTCTGCAGCCTGGCCCGGCCAGCTCAGCCAGAAACCCGCACTGCAAAGTGATTTCGGCTGCCCAGAGTCCTGACGTGTCTTCTCCGTGGTAAAACACAGAGCCGGAACGTTATTTACCTCACATTGATCAAAAAACTCACGTTGTGTTGCTGTAAACTAGCAAAATGTTGCTTGAATGTGTTCTGTTTTCATTTAAAGTCCTGATTGTTTGTAAATCATAGACTGAGAATTGATAATTACTCTGTGAAGCCATGTTCTCATGTGATCCTCAGCTGTGCTGTTTGATGAAACATTGCAGCCTTTAGAATTTTACTCTTTACTCCTCACCATATGTGAAGCATTTATAACACAGCACATCCTGCGGTTTGCATGAAAAGATCTCCTCCAGGTCCTCCTGAGCAGAGTTCTGCTCCATGTGTCTGTAAATTCGGCTCAGTTTGTGTAGCAAACAACACGTGTGGAGCTTGCTTGCTTGTTTGGCAGTTTGGAGGCAAGAAACTTCTCCGAATCCCCTCGAGGTGCATTTCTATTCTTGCAAGTTTATTTGGAAGATAAACAGTCGTTAACTGTTTGAATCACAGATGTTAATTTGAGGACTCAAAGCCTGGGTAGGTGAGCACCAATATTGGAGCTGTTGTTGTGGAAGCTCAGTTTGTGTTGCTGTGGTAGGGAGGAAATGCAAAACTCTCTCTTCCATTGGGTTTATTGAATGTGCAGTCTGGAGCTGTGGAAAAAACCAATCAGTGGGAATTTGTGGGCTCTTCCCCCCTCATTCTTCCTATTATTGACAAAAATAATAGTTTAACTTGCGAGAACACAAGTGTGGGAATCCTTCTCTTCTCCTGAGCAGCCATAATTTGCATGTGCAGTTTAAGAATCTCTCCAGAGAGGTCTGGCTGTAGGAGCAGGTATTTGGAGGAACAGGTGCACTCAGACAATCTGCCGGGGTTCAGGCTGGGGTGGGGCTGACAGCTGCTTCATTATCTTCCCATTTTCTGCCTTCTCCTGTCTTTGCCCGTAGCTGTGTTTGGGTTTGCCTCACCCAGGTGTGCTGCAGCACAGAGGAGACTGAAAAAATCCAAATTCACGGCTTGGTTTGGAAATCAGACTCTTCTGACAGCCATTTCACACGCTGTCTTTCTTGGCTTTCTGTATTTTTATTTCCTCTCTTAAAAGGTTCACTCTTTTGAAGTAATCTCCAGAGTTTGCACAGTCATCATCTATTAAAGTTTAAATGCTTTTTTTTGAAAACATCTGTTGCTCTTAGTCAGGAGCCTGTGATAATTTAGCTGTCAGTATTCCACACAACTTCCTTTGCACAATCCCGTAGAGTTTGTTTTCTTGAAGGTAATTTGCAATTGTTAACTTCTGTATTGAATTTTTCCCTTTTGTTTTGTGTTTTCCTCTTCCCTCTGCGTGTGCTTTGTTAAGATACCGCTATTTTGTTCTTTATAAACCTTTGTAAACTGGACACAAAACGCTGTGCTGGAATTTTGGAAGTGTCCAAGGCCAAGCTGGATTTGGTTGGAGCAGTTTGGGGTAGTGGAAGGTGTCCCTGCCCATGGAATAAAATGGGCTTTAAGTCCCTTTCAACCCAAGCCATTCTAAGGTTTAATGGTTCTGACTGCTGTGAGATTGCATGAAGTGTAAGCTGTATTATAAAACTCTCTGTTCTTCTGGAGGGAAAGTTCTTTCCAAACATTTAAAAATCATCTTCCTCAATCCAGGATGTTTTAGTGCTGATTAAATACCTGGAAACCTCATTTTCAGTGTTTCTGAGAATATTTTTTTGTTAAAGGCCTCCTAGAAAAGAGCTGTTCTTTAGATAGGAGAGAATTTCCTCGTCAGGGCTGCAGTCTGTGGGCTTTGTTTTCAGGCTCTGGGCTGGGGGGAGCTGTCTGAACTTGGGATTTCTGCTTTTCTCTGGCTTTGAATCATACCCTAAACTCTATTTAAAGATTTTGTTTTTTGTATGTATTTTCCACATCCTTGACCCTGACTGGCGAGCTGGACATTTGTGTTTGCCTTGGCAAGCTCCGAGCTGCTCGTCTAGGGCAGGATGAAAACTCTTTTTTTCCTTTTGTAAACAAACTGTTCCTCCAGTATTTTCCATGAGATTTACACCACCATTTTGTGCCGCTTCTAGGAATGGAGAAAACCTCGCCATTCAGAGTTTTCCTTTTGCACAGCCCGTAGCACTGCACAGAAATGTTTGATTTTGTGTGCTTCCCTAGGTTGGATTCAAAGAGGTTTTTTCAGAGCGTTTTTAAATCCCAGAAATAGTCCATTTCTTTCCTGTGAGGGTTTATTAAAGCTATAGGTCAATAGGCATTGTTGCCTGTCGAGAAAAGGGGTTATTTGTATTTTTTATTTGTCTGCCCAGTGCAGTGAGAACAGTGCCCCATTGTCCCAGGCCCTGCGTGCGTGTAAAATACTGCTTTGTGCCCCCAAGAATTCACAGCCTGTATAGCTGCTCGTGCTCTGCTGCCAGGGGTTTGATGTATTTCAGTGCTCAGGATGTAAAGTGAGAGAAGCCACTCGGTGCCAACACACAAGTTGTGTTTTGGAACAGAGGAACTGAGCTTTATTTCCCCTGGGACGCAGAAATGCTGCTGCTCCTTGTGGCCAGTGAGGGATTTCTGGTGGCCGTGTGCTCTGGAAAATTGGCTTTTTTGTGCTTCTCATCCAAACCACTGCTCCTGGGTCATCTGCAGCACTCCACAAGTGATGCAGATAATTCAGGCAAGTTTGAAATGCTCCCAGTCACAGGGGCCGTTTCATTGATTACAAACTTGGTGTTAATTGGTATTAAACCCAGCTCAAGGCCGAGTACCCATCTTAGTCCTGCCCGGTGGAATGAGGGTCTGTGCCATGAGCTAAACCTCTAAAATATCAGGAAAGGTGTTTTTGGAGCATCCCTGTTTCTCAGGAGGAAAAAGCTTGGAGGATATCTTGAGAAGATGCTGTGCCCACAAACAGCTCTGCAAATCCCTGGGCTGAATTTGTACCTCTCACCTCAGTGTGTTCACAAGCACATCTCAATATTCTGTGGAAATATTCACTTTTCCCCACTCTGTAACCACTCACTGGCCAAGGGCAAGTCAGGAAGAAAAAGTACAATTATGTGATACTGCAGAAAAAATGGTGTGGTTTCATTCTTTTCTAAGCAGTAGAAAGGTACAAATTTCCGTGTAACTTCTTGTCCTTGAGCTGCTGTTTATGAGGTCTAATATTTAAGTGTAAAATGACCAATTAATTATTCATGAATGTCTGGAAATTTTTCTGCAGTGTTTAGTAAAATGAGCTGTTTATTCGAAGTGATTACTCATGTGCCAGTGAGTCAGCAAACCAACCCAAAATCTCTGGGGTTTGATCTGAGCCTGTCTGTAAAAGCGAATAAACAGCCAAATTTATTTATTATCTGCCTATGACCAGAAATACCAAACGGCCAAAGTGACAAATGGTGAAAAGTAGATGTTAAAAATACTCCCAAGATGACAAATAATTATTGGTGTGCAGGTTGTTAACAGAAGAGAAAACCACTGAATTTTCTGTAACGCTCCATTGGCGCTAGTCAGCAGTTCATAAAATGCTATTTATTATTCCTTTTAAACAGCAATGTGAATTTTTAAGAGTGTTTTAAGAGCACATTTCAACCCCAGAAGCTAAAATTCCTTTTTTTGTTGCAGATCTGGGACATGAGTGATGATGAAACAGTTTGAAATCGGGTGCTGAGGAGGAGGAGGAGGATGCTCTGGACTGCAGCCCTGCCTTTCATCTCTGCTTTGAGGAGTTAATGATTGCTTACCCCTCCTGACTGCTGCAAAGACAAACAAACAGAACCCACCTTTTGCCATGAATAGCTTCACTTTCAAAGCAGTCTCTGATGGACAGAACTCGCCATGTTTTCATTTTTATTGTGTAAATAACTGGAGCAATGTGCTTACGTTTAAACCTGGTCTCTCTTTTTTTGTTCTTCTTGTTTGTTTTTTTTTTTTAAGTTTCTAAATATGGCTTACATGTAAAAAATGCTGCTTAAGTAATTTTGGATGGTTTGTTTAGGCCAGGTTTTATTTTGCTTCTCAATGGCCATGTCCAAGCAGCATTTCTGAATGGCTTTTTTTTATCTCACTCAGAATTGGGGCACTTTAGTTGGAATTTGTGAAGGCTGAGCACTTTCTGTTCTTGGGAGTTAAATTGAATGTTTAAAGGTGGGCAGGAGTGGGTAAGGACCTGAACCTGCTGCCTCCACCACAGGAATTATTTGCAGCTGTGAATTTCAGGTGCAGTTGTTCTGGCTGTGCCCGTGGAATTGTTCTTCCCTGTAAAGATCCCATCTTTTCATGCTGGGGAAACAAAGTGCTTTGACTGATTTTTGCCCAGGAAAGAGCAAAATGCATTTCTATAATGATCAGGCTCCCCTGAAGCTCGGAGAAGACTCTGTTATATGGTAAAAAATTGCTTTAGGAGGTGGTGGCTCATTGATTCAGTCCAAACCTGCAGGGAAATGCTTCACTGAAATGAGAAATTTGTTCTGTGACTTTGCTGTTCTTGGGTGTGGCCATGCAGAACCTTGCAGGTGTTCAAAAAGAGCAATTCTCTTTTCCTTTTTTGGTTCATTAAATTTTTTCAAGTAGCTTCAAGTAGAGATTATGGCTGAGCACAAACAGGAATTTGAGAATCCTCGAGTTTAAAAAACAGCTTGAGGAAAAAGGAGTTTTAAAATATCAAAGTATTGCAAAGTATTGCTGCAAAATTGAAAGTGAATCTGTTGGTCTTAACTTGGAATAGGTTTTAGAAGGAAATTTGAAATCCCTTTTGTGGCTTTATATTGTGGGGATTATGAATTAACTCGCTTAGAAAAAATGCAAATCATTTTATCTGCCAAGCAGCCTCTATTTCCCAGATACATTATGAAAATTAGTTGGTCAATCCAATTATTTTAGTTCCTTCCTTAGCATAAGCTCTGAAGATTTCTTCAGTAGAGGATTTCCCAGCTTCTCTCTCATGCCACATCAGGAGAAGTTCAGTCAGGTCAAGGATTTCTGCAACTCCCATCTTCTGATCAGAGAAGATTTATTGAAACCTGCTGAGGTTTGCACCAAGTGTCTGAAATAGCCATTATTGTCTAAAATAGCCATTATTGTCTAAAATAGCCATTATTTCTATTTATTTATTATCATAGGCATTATATTCACATGATTTCTTACCTAGGGGAATGTCTCGTTTATGTAGCTTCAGTGTAATATAAAAATATATGTGAATGCAATATATTTTGGAAATCAGAGCTGGTGATCAGAGCGAATCCTCTCGTGGTGGTCAGGCACTGAAGACTGAGACTGAAACCCCGAATTCTACATTTTTAAAGCAGTTAAAGTGCATCATGACTTTGCAGCCGTGTTTGTAGCCATGCCACAGTCCAGCTGGAGCCAGGGGCTGCTGCCAGGACAGTTTAAATGGAACAATCTGCTTTTTTATCTTTGGGAGTCGCTGACCTGGAGCGTGAATGGCTCTGCGGTTTGGGGTTATCTACAGCTTGAAAGCTGCACATCTCTGTGAGCCTGGGAAGCGTTAATGATTGTTGGAAATGCCCGGAGCCGTCTCGGGCAGTGTGTGTGCAGGGAGCAGAGGCAGCAGCGTTCAGAGCCCAGCTGATCCTGTTCTCTGTGCTTCCAGTGCCACCCAGCTCTCCAGGCTGAGCTCTTCCCTGTCCATGTGCTCCCCACACGGCCCTGCTGAGCAGGAACTCCTCCCTCTCCCTTGGAACGGCTTCCCTTCCTGACTAAAACCTTGTTTTCTGTCTCCTTGCGGACCAGAGTTGATCTTCTTTTGCTTTTGCTGAATTTCTGGGCATTTACTGAGTGAGAAATCCCGGGAATCCATTCCGGTGAATGGATGACTGTACATTCAAATACTGATAGCAGATAAACACATTTATTTGCTGCCTTGTGTGCACTTAATGCAGGATCTCTGCACAGAGCCCAGCTCCAGCGCTTGCTGTTCAGTGGGATAAGCTGAACTTTCCCTTCCTTCGTGGAGGGGCTGGGATTTTAGTGTTGTGCTGCCAGGAGCTCCTCCACCGTGGCACCAGTGAAAAGAAAAATACTGAATTTTCTCCAGTGGTGCCATCAGCAGTTCATAAAATGCTATTTATGATTTCTTTTAAGTTATAAATTTAAACAGTAAACTGAAGAAGCTGAACCCTCACTGGAGAACCCAGCCAGGGCTTTTCAGGTGTGAACCAAATCTGTTGGGAAGAGGAAATGAGCAGCCTCAGAGGATCCTGCTCAAATTATCTAAAAGGAACATGCTGGCATTTATGGCAACCTGCAGTGACACGCCCATCACCTGGGGACATTTAATTCTGGTAGGAGAGCTCAGTGCAAAGGTCTGACCCCACTTTTGTACTTGAGCATTCAAGAAACCCATGGAATAAAAGCTTCTGTTGTGCTTTCACGCTTCTGCCAGCTGGAGTTTGCTTCAGTGTCAGCCCTGCAGTGTGTTCTGCTGGCTGAGGTTTAGAATTTGGTACGTGATGGACACCCGTGAGAGCGAGGAATTTGAGATTCTGAGGGAGTTTTCTTCCCCCTGGGCCCTGGGAGTGGATTTCCCTCAGGGACACCTGGGAACTGTCCTGGTGCCACCCCAGCGTGGCCAGAGCCCTTCCCCAGAGCTGCTCTGGAGCCTTCAGCACTGGGATCTGGAAGGGAGAAGGCACAAATGTGGAATCACCCTGAGATCCACAGAGGAAGGTGGTGATGGCCCACGCAGCCTGGCTGAGAATTAACCACAGGGGGTCAGGAACTGAAGAGATTCTGCTTCCCTGGAGGGCAGCAGCAACAAAGGAAACTGCAGTGACTGTTCCAGGCCTTAAAATCACTGAATTTGAGCTTGAAAAAAAAAATGTTTTCCCTTCCCTGTGTCCTTGGAGAAGCCCGGTGAGGTAAAGGAAAATTGCCATTTTGTCATCTTTGATATTCTTATCCCACTTCCTGCATGTCCCTGCCCATGGCAGGGGTGGCACTAGATCATCTTAAAGGTCCTTTCCAACCCTTTAACATTACATGACTCTAAACTTGTTTCTTTTCATAAATCCTGGGTGCTTACCTTAAATAGATGCAACAGAACTATCAAAAGATTTTTTTTTTTTTGCATCAGAAGATGCAAAATTGAGTGACTGCCATCTAGAAGCACTTTATTTTAGTTTTTCACTTGTGCTCTTGTTTAGAAAACTCTCTGAGATGGGTTTTGTTTCTGACCTTTGCTCTGTGGAGCCATGTGATAACATTTAGTTCTCCCTCTTTGTGAGCAGGTTCTTCCTGAACATCTGTGAGCTGGGATTGGGGATGGAATCAGAGAAGCCTTTGAGATGATCAAGGGTCACCCCAGCCCTTCCCAGCACCACTGCTGCTCCATCCTCTCCCTGCTCTGAGCCACGAAGAGCTCACCCAGCTCCCCATTCCCCTTGGAGTTTCTCCCCCTTTTTCCAGCCACCCCATGAAACCAGCCAGGTTCTGAGATGTTTTTTGGGAGCTGATTTTGCAGTGCAGGATTCTCATCGATGGCTGAGGTCACTGGTGGTGATCAAGGACACTCTGCCTCTCACAGAACCCATGAGTTCATTTTTCTATCGTTCCTCTTCAAAGGAGAACCGAATGTTAAGAGTTGCAGGCGAGTCCCAGCTCTGGATTCTTGTGGGAATAGGAATGATTGCTGACATTCCTGCAGAAGAAATCCCTGTCAGGCTGGCACCCCCAGCCTTTCTGCTCCCTCCACGTGCTCCAGGCATTCCAGGTGCACACAGGGAAGAGAGCAGGAGCAGCTCTGTGGTGGGATTTTACTGCCAAAGTTTGAATTTCTATTGAAATAACAATGCAAGACTTCCCTTAGAAACAAGTCAGGGTTTGCACTCCAAAGAGAGCCATTAAAGAAGTATTTGCAACATGGGAAATTTTAGCTGACTTCATAAGAAGCAGAGTCTGGAAGATGTCTCCAGCCTGTTACCGTTTGGCTTCATTAATTCCTGGTTTTCTTCACATTTACTCCATTTTCAGTGGCGCTGATGTGCTCGTGCCTCTCCTGCCAGGATGAAACTTCCCTTCCAGAGGTTGTTGTGCACCTTTGTTCTCGCAGAGGACCTGGATTCGCTGTTTTAAAAGGCAGAAATACTACACGCCAGGAGGACTTTGGACTGTGCCAGGGTGTAAATTCCTAATCCATGAAAACCCTGCCCCCCTGTCCCATTTCCAGCTCTCCTTCCCTTGCAGCTGCCTGGGCCTTCTCCAGAGCCTAAGAACACCCCAGGTAATGCTTTAGGTTTGGAATTCATCTGGAGCTGCCCTCTCTGTTGCCTCTTCAGCTCTCCAGGATAATCCTTTCTGCAAAGTTCATTTTCTAACCTGTGCAACGCTTGGCAGGTTTGGACGTAAAGAACTCTTATCAGTTTATTGACTTTTTTTTTTTCCTCTCGTTTTGATAACCTATCAAGAATCTCTCTGAGCTTTATTCTCAGTTATCCTGGGTCAAAACTGTTCATTTATTGCCATATTGAAGGCCACCAGGCTGTGGCTTGTGCTGCTCTGTAGCCCCCTCTTCGTTCAGGCCAGCACTGGCACCCAGCAATCCTCATCCTTCCACCAGTGCAGCTTGGAAAGGAATCCAGGAATGAGTCAGGTGAGGATTATTTTAACCGGGCTGAAGCTCCTCCCAGAGGAATTTCCAGCCCTAAGCTGGAGTGGCAGTGGTGTGCTTCCAGTGCCTTCAGGTGCTCCGTGTCCCAGGGCAGCAGTTTTTTCTCCTCATTTCCCAGTCCAGATGATCTCACCCCAGAGCAGGGATGCAGGTGACTGCTCCAGCCAGATTTAGGTCCAAGCTCTAATTGCAGCCTCGCTAATTATATCATCAGCCTGTTGTGACTCAAGCACAGCCCCTTCTCAAACGCAGTGGAATTATTTAGGCTGGATTGCAGAACCCACCAGTTATTTGTCAGAACTTGACCAGCACAGGTTCTTCCTGCTTAACCAAGCCAGTGCTCCCCTGCCATTGCAGCTCCTTGGCTCAGGGGGAAAAACGACAACCAGGAGCTCGAACAAGAGCCAGGCTGTGTTTCCAGGCAGGCAGGGAGCTCACAATCCTTCCATCCTTCCATTCTTCCATCC
>VXBU01017396.1:0-15425 GCA_013400315.1 Bombycilla garrulus
ATGGGTGGACTGGCACTTGGCTACTGCTAAACCCATGACACCTTCTCTCACATTACTGCTAATTTTAACCTTTTATAAGTTCTAGGGGGTTGCACATGAACCTCAGGCTCATTTCAACAAAAAATGACAAACTTAGTCTAACATGTAGGTGTGTGCACAGTGTTCCAACACAGCCTTTGCACTGCTCCACACTCAGCCAGTGTCTTCACTGAGCCTCACCTCTCTCACAGGTGAATGTTTGCAGCTGCAGCACAAGTTCTGACTTAGCACAGCACAAATAAAGATAAAATAACAGTCAAACCACTAAATGTAATCTTTAAACTTGATGTAAGAGACTGAAGTCAGCCAGGTTACACTTCAACATGGGAAAATATTTTTTCCTGCAAGAAGCTATTTTTGCATTTGGGAACTCCAACAATGTCATCATAACACGTCCATGTGATTTGAATAATAGAAAGTACCAACTAGCATATAAAATAAAAATCTAACCAAATATTGACTTTAGCTCTGGTACAGTTACCAGATGTATGAAACCATCTACCATAGTTTAAGAAAAAAGTAATACTTTTATTAACTTAAAAATCTTCAAGAATCACTGTATTATCTATTTACACTAAGAGTTTAAATCCTTTAAAACAAGAGCAGCAATGTAATTCAAAAAAAAGAAAAAAGAAAAGTGGGGATGACAGAATATACCTTCCTTGAAAAGAAGGACCAGATAAGGAACAGAGTGCTGATTAATAACTGCAACTGTTAAAGACTGCAACCGATGCAATATAGAATTCAAGTATGCACAAAGAAGCAAAGCTCCTAAGAATGTTTATTTTAGTCCTGCTGTTCACTGATGTTTTTCCCTAGAGCTTGGAATATCATGACTGTTTCATAAATCAATGCCTCTGAGCTTTGTCAGAAGGGAAGTCTGTGTCTTACACCAGTGACAAACCATACACAGTCGTTCACTTCTGCAAAGCCTAACACCCTGTAACAGAGGTGCCCTTGCAGGGAGGGAAAGTACACACTACCCAGTTACCAACCTCCCCCCAGAAAATCATCTCTCTGGACTGTCATATCTTTACATGTTTTTATCTATGTTCATGTACAGAGGGTTACAGATTAATGTCCTACACTCATATTTGCTCCTACAGCTATGAAATTTTGTACAAAACATCTTAACATACAGGAAACAGTTATGGGTGAATAAGATGTCTACAAAATGACACGTAGATGTGATTTATATCTAGTCTTTTTGGTGTAATAAACTCCTATGGTAGGAACACATCTGTTTGTAAACATGAAACATTTTTTCATTTCTTGTAGTGCAGAGATACATTTTAATATCTTGGTGAAATCTAATGCAATAGTAAAATAAATCTAAAGTAACAAACTGGGTATTATAGATTTTAAAAAATCTGTACATTAATTATTTANAAAATGATCCATAGGTTTGTTGTCAATTATTTTAATAAAATAAATATTTAACAGCCTCAAGGATACTAATTATGATTTAATGATGAAGGGAATTATTTTTCCATTAGTAAAACTGTTAGTATTAATATATTTTCTAAAATATACTTTCAATAATGTCCCCGAATAAAAAATGGCAGCTTTGTCAAAAAATGAAACGTAAACAAACAATCCTAGTCTGATAGACACAAAATTATTGTTCTTACAATCAGATAGACAGTATCTGTTATCTAAGACAGAGTTTTTAATACAGTGGAGACCAAATATGAGAAGAGTGTGACCCTTTCCTAAGAGGCTAAAAAATTCAACTTTCAGCTTTCCTATTTCTGCAATGTAAAATATTTATGCAGGGGAAAATATATGTTTATTTTAATCCAGAAGTGCTTATTTCAGTCTATGTATTCTAACATCTTAAGACACTAAAATTTTCTACACAGATTAGTTTTCAATTTTGCAAAAGAATGATTCACTATGAAGCTACATACACTAATTCAAAAACAAACAAAACAAAATTTCAAGTGAGAAAGTAGAAACCCTCAATATTTACAACCATCTTTTTTACAACTTTACAGGTTGCTTAAATAATTGGTCAAGCTGTCTTTCTCTTAGCTGATTACATCCTCAGAAAACCACTCCTTTCTGACTGATCAGAAGCAAGAAACTGTTAGACAAATTTAGAATTTTTATTTTACAATTTATAACTTACCTGCTTGGGAAGGCGAAAGAGGGAATTTTTGTAAAATATATCTTTAGCCTGACTCCATGTTCCGTCAATGATGATCATAACAGATGGACTAGAAGACATCACTGCAACGTCTTCCAAATTGGTTGCTTCAGCTCCAGGATACAAAATTAGAGTATTGGGATTTCTGCACACAGTTGCTAATTCAGGATACCTTCAATGCACAGAAACACAACATTCAATTAATAATTGGAAGTTCTCATGACATACACATACTTTCAGATACTAGCTCCTATTCATCTCCACCAAATTTTACTTAAAATGTCCCTTTCTCACCTATCACTTTCTCCTTCCAACACCTCAGAAGTTGTTGGTTTTCCCCCGGCTTCTAAGTGGGGGCAGTCAAAAAACAACCACAAAATCAATGAAAGCTGAATAAAGCAATACATAATATCTTTTCCATGGCTTAATCACTATTCTAATACCTAGTGGTGTCCAAGACATTTTGAATTGTTTACCAAAATTTAATATATGTATTCTAAAAAAAAATTGTTCAAACACTTGGCATAAAATTACTGCAATTATCCCATTTTTAACCTTCTATATATAGAGAATATTAGCAATTCATGGTTCACACCTACAGGACACTTTTGAAAATGTTATAATTTTCACTGTTTTGTTCTGGTTTTTAACTGTTACAGTTATAATTCCCATATTTCTACACTCTGTTCTTCCTTTCTGTTGGCTTCTACGTTTGTCAGTGGTACCAGAGAAGTAACTACTGTCTATTAAGTGTACAATTAATGTACATGGAAACTCCTGAAGTTTTTGCAGGACACCACTGTCTTAATCTACTAAAATCTGTGAAAGACATTGTCATTAAAATAGTATTTCAAGTCTCAAAAACCAGGCCTAAACTAGTCTGGCCTTGAACACTCCAGGGATGAGGCAGCCACAGCTTTTGTAGGCAACCTGTTTCCATGCCTCATCCCCGTCAGGGTAAAGAATCTATTAGTAGTATCTAATCTAAACCTATTACTCTCTTCCAGTTTAAAACCATTTCCTTCGTCCTAAGCCTTGCAAAAGTCCCTCTCCAGCTTTCTTGAAACCCACTCTAGGTACCGTAAGGCTTCCACAAGGTCTCCCTTGGAGCCTTCTCTTCTCCAGATGGAACAATTCCAACTCTCAGCCTTTCCCAGAAGAGATGTGCCCAGCCCTTTGATCATCTTCATGGCCTTCCTCTGGTCCGTATCCTTTCTGTGTTAAGGACTCCAGAGCTGGACACAGTACTCCAGATGGGGTCTCACCAGAGTGGAGTAGTCAAGTAGACTGGTAGGGGAGAGCCCAAGAAAAGGCTAGTCTTGTGACAAAGAATGCATTTCTTGTCTGGAACTCATTTCAGCAGTATCATCACATACTCTTCAGAATCGCCTCAATCAGAAAGCATGAAGAAATATAAAGCAAGGGTTGACTGTCCAAAGCATGTGACATGGAATAAGAAATTAATTCTGCATAGTACTTCAGTGTTTATAAGGTGTAACTGATTTGGAAGGACAAGAAGAGCTATACACACTGAGGGAGAGAGAAAGTCTGAGGAGGAGGGAATGGCAGAAAGGAACTGCTATGGACTGACTGCAAAGCTGAAGTCTATAGTATTCAAAGAAAAATAGCCCCAGAGAATGTTATCTAAATTATATTAAGAAATCTGAAATTTGAAATGGTTAAATACAGTTTCAGATGGAAATTAGCACATGTTCAGTTAACCAGTACCAAGCACTTTCATACACAGAACGTGTGACAGCCTGATGATCTCTGCCTGCATCTAGTCATTCATGATTGAGGTAAGGGGTAAAAATGTGTGAATTAATTTTGATAGCATAACAACACCAAAGCACAAAAAAAAACCCCCCAAAAAAAAAATAAAAAAAGCAAACCTCAAAAAGAAGCTACCTGAATAAAGAACCATAACCTGTAAACAGTTTTACATTATTTGGTAAATGGCAAAACTCAATTAGTTGATATTTGACATAGTAAGAAGTCTTCTTTGTGAACAAGCACTACAAAATGCCATATTTATTGTGTATAACTGCCTTTAACAGCTTTATAAAATCAACAGAAATAAAGTGTATTTTATTACTTTGAAAGTGAAGCTGCAAATTTTTCCAAGTGGTCCATTTAATTTCTGATCTAAACTACTGAACTGCAGGAGAGCTAGCAAAAATACTGATATTTCATAAAAACATAGAACCATAAAAATCACAGAATATGCTGAATTGCAAGGGACCCAAAAGGATCAACTCAATTCCTCTCCCTGTTCAGGACACCCCAAGAGTCACACCATGTGCCTAAGAGTATTGACCAAATGCTTATTGAACTCTGTCAGGTTTAGCGCTGTGACCACTTCTATGGGGAGACTGTTCCAGCACCCAACCACCCTCAGGGTGAAAAGGCTTATCCTGGTATATAACCTAAGCACCCCCTGGCAGAACTTCAGGCCATTCCCCTGGGTCCTGCTGCTGGTAACAAGAAAGATCTGCGCCTGGCCCTTCTCTTCCCCCTCATGGGGAAGTTTTAACTGCAGTGAGGTCTCCCTCAGTCTCCTCTTCTCCAGGCTGAACAGACCAAGTGACCTCAGCCACTCCCCATACTGCTTCCCCTCAAGGCCCTTCACCATCCTCATGACCTCTTTTGGACAGCTTCTAACAGCTCAATGTCATTTATATTGTGGTGACCAAAACTGCCCCCAGCACTCGAGGTGAGGCTGCCCCAGTGCAGAGCAGAGTAGGACAATCCCTTCCCTTGTCTGGCTGTGATGATGTGCCTGATGCTCCTCAGGACACAGGGGCCCTCCTAGCTGCCAGGGCACTGCTGGCTCGTGTTCAACACACCATTAACCAGGACCCCTATGTCCCTTTCCAGGGTGCTCCTCTCCAGCATCTCATTCCCCAGTCTATACAAACAGCCAGAGTTGCCCCATCCCAGGTGCAGAATCCAGCACTTTGTGTAGCTTGATTTCAGAGAGCAATGCAGATAAATTTGTAATTGTCCTCACATTTTCCTAAATATTAGGGCAGCGGATGTAGAAATATTTTTATCTGTTGTCTTGTAAGTGTTCCTTCATTAGAATCTACAATTTCATCATAGCATCCAGAATCATCAAAATGTAAATATTTACAAGGAGGGAAGGCTTGAGGAAAAGATTACCATTTCAGAAAAATGAAATAAAAGCAAAATCACCCTATCCAAATAGTCACAAAATATAAAATGGTATCAAATAATTCTGGTTTTTGACAAGTTAAACATTAGATACAGTTGTTATCTCTGTTCAATATACACCCAAAATTACTGCTGAGTGGAACAGTATTATTATACAAAAACAATTGCCTACAAAATGTTATTAGTAGCCCAAAAAGAGCATGAATCCAATAAATTATTCATGAGACTATAGTTGCTTTTGCCCTAACATTCCCCTAGTGAATAGCAAATATACTGCTGAAACACACGGCAGTTGTTATATACAAGTCTATGAACAATGCAGGGAAAAGACATTAGCATTTGTTTTGCCCACCCTGCTACATTCCACTTTTTAAAGTTGTGTATCTTTGTAGAGAGCATTTTAATAGACATCCTTCAAATGTAAACATTTTGTAATTGCAGTTTCAAAAACTCATACTGCACAGTGTATATCCAGCTATGTAAATTATACTTTAATTTTGTATTCAGGAATAAGTAATCACTTTAGTGAATTCAGACAACAGATGCCCTAGCTACTCCTCTCTTCTCTCCCACACTTTGGTCCATTTCAGCTGCCTTTGCTCACCATATCATGTGTAATAACAACAATATTCAATTTTCACTGAAGGAAAAGAGAAGAGCAAATAATAACAATTCACAAACTCGTTATAAGGTACCACCATGCTCTAAGTACTCATGCCAAACTGTTTACTTCTAGCTTAATCATTTTAGTACATCAAAGAAATCACAGTTTCTGACATTAATATAATCAATACAAAAAAAAAAGTCAGAGTTAAGTCTTTGAGTATTTGTGGTAAAAAATCCAAATAACCAATGGAATTGGTCTTTTATTTGAGAAATGCTATCTGATAAGTCAAGTCACCATGCAAACACCTCATGTTTCCAGTACAATTAAAATTCCAGATTGCAGAAAGAACAGAGAAAACTAGGAAAAAAAGCATATATTGGCTCTTAAAAAAAGGGATTAATCCCTTCTCATCTTTATCATTATGATGTCAATTATATGTTGAAGATATAAAGTTCTGGAAAGAGTTTCTAGAGTTGGTTCTTTAGTTTTTCTGCAATATAGCCAAATCAAGAATAAGGTAAATGTAATCTACACAATTTGTGTGTCAGTTTTCAACCACATGAAAAAGTGTACCCAAGAAGGAACTGAGTACAGGAAACACTAAACAAAACAAAACAAACAAAAAACATTTAAAAAAATAACACAAAAAAAACCCAAGCAAGCAAACAAACAAAGTCCTTTGCATTTACCCTTTCATCCAAACACCAAAAAAGTTAAAATCCTGATTTTCAGTCATAACCATTAGACATCTAAAGGTTACACTTTCATTCAGGTCATGCCAGTTATTCTGTAGGACGCAATTCTGGAGCTCCTAACAAAATCTCTTTCTTCTCCTCATACATTTTGGATGCTGATTACAAAGCATAAGAAAGATAACCAAGATACACTTGGATAGCAAACTTGCCTTTCTCTTCAAGCGATGGGCACTGAGAGCTACCCAGCTGAGATGGTATATACACTTCCCCTTAAAAGCAGACCTCTGCCAGCTATGGATTCACAGCTGTCAGTTTGCTGGTTGGCATGCTACTGCTAGAGCTGCTGTGATAGAGACTTCCAAAGAAAATCAGCTGTGCCATATGGCTTAGTTTTCATTGGAAGCCATAATGACAATTACTTATGCTCGCAAAGGTCTCCTTGAACTGTTCTAAGTTTTCAGAACTGTTGCCAAGGGCTGCTGGATCCTCTAATAATGCAAATATTTCCAATACCATTCTACCATAATTATTTACAGGAGTATGGGCAACCACACAGGTCATCACTTGGACAGATTTGCCACATGGTAGGGTTCTACATGTATGCAGAGAAAGAATGTGTGCACCACATCATGCCTCCATCTGCAGGCACTGTCCTCACAAGGTCAGTGACAGCAGAGATTTTGAGTTATACTGGTTTATATCCTTCCAAACCATGAACTTCTGGTGGCAGCAGCAAAAGACACAAATAGTAACAGACGACATCAATAAAAGCAAAGATATGGCCTTAATATGCTTCAAAACAATGACACTTCTAAAATATATCAGCAAGTATTCTGTAATAATTTCTTTCTTCAAAGTAACAAAGACAGAAGTCTTGTCCCCACAGGGGGCAAGGTTGATCAAGTGACCTGTACAATAGTGCAAGGATCTCCGCTGTCCCGGGAGACCTCACAATGTACAGAAAAGTCCAGGTTTCCAGCCCGTGCTGCTGAAGGAGTAGTATGGAGTCGTTTGCTCGAGTTCTCAAGGCAGTTTATTAGTTCCTTATCAAAAGTAGATTTCTCTGCCCTGCCAGGGTCAACACAGAACGCGTCCAGAGACACACTGTGCCTGCCCTGGGTGAGCTCTGATCTTTTATACTAATAACTACGTATTTAATGTTTATAATTAATTACCAATCCGTGCCCCTCACATCACCATGTCCAGATCTGTGTGAAACCAATCCAAAAGTGTCAGCATCACCAAAAAGATGGAGGTTATGAAGAAGAACAAAAGATAACATGCCACGTGTAAAAATTCTCCATCTTGTGCCTCAGACCCCCCTCT
This sequence comes from Bombycilla garrulus, assembly GCA_013400315.1. NCBI lineage: Eukaryota > Metazoa > Chordata > Aves > Passeriformes > Bombycillidae > Bombycilla > Bombycilla garrulus. Next base: position 7,991 of record VXBU01017396.1, read on the forward strand.
ACAGATCTCCAACTCCCCTGTATAGGGCTTTAAACCCCCCTGTACATACACTCAAATTCTTTTCTTTTTACTTATAACTACTACTATTTTTCTATCTAAGCTTTTGTGACTTGAAATTCTTCATACAAAGTTGACAACCTGTTCCATGGATTAGAATCAGAGCCACAGGCATTTTCAGTATCATTCCAGGGTCCCTGACACCTCTGGCAAGGCTGAAAAGCCTCCTGACCAGGTTTTGGGTCGGCCAAAGGTATCATAGGAACCCCCTGGGTTCCAACACAATAGGTACCAAACTGCTTACAGACAGCATGGCTTTTAAGAAACCCAGAAAAAAAAACAAGGGCTGTTTAGTTTAATGTGTCATAAAGTGTAAGATGAAGCACTGCAATTTGTGAGGCTTTTGAAGTCTCATTAGCAGAGACTTTCACTCTAAGATCAGGGACCAGTACAGCCCTTCCCATTTACAGTTAACATTGAGATGTTTCTACAAGTCTGCAAAATGCCTGTTCCTTTGTTTTCACAAGGAAGAAATATTGCTTAAAACACTGACAGAATGCATTTATAGCTAAGAAGGAAAAACATGTAGAAATGACACATTGCAAAGCTGGAACATAACTCTTCTCTGTCACTTCTCCCTCCTCTTGCCAAGAAGTTGGGCATAAACTCAGTGACTGAACACTCCCAATTTCTACAGTCTCATATCCACAGTAGAAAGCAAGCGCAATGCAGATGCTGAAAGTGTTAAGTTTTAGCCCCACACCCGGGTTAAGACAGATCACTGAAATTCACATTAACCTAATGAAAATGTTCATTTCTATCACCACCTCCAGTGTAGTTTATAGCAAAAATATCTAACAGAATTTGAGACTGAGATGATCGACAAGAGGTTTTTGTCCTAAAGAGGATCCTTTAGTTAAGAGAAACACCTCTGAATTCAGACTTGAAGCAGCATTAATACTGTAATCATCAATTTTAAAAGAATTCAAAGATTTACTAGGTGCAGATTGTATCGACAGTGTTCTACCTGATACGTATCAGTTTGAAAAGTTGCTTCATTTTCAGATTTAATATGAAGGGAGTAAAGTTTCCGTGTAGCCTAGAACCTTTTAGATAATTATTAGAGTTATTATCATAGAAGATTGAAAGAAAAACAATGTATTTTTAATGTTTTCTAGTTAAAAAACAGAGAGCACAAAGATGTGTAAGCCTCATTCTGTATCACCTTCCAAAATTTTTGTATGCCGAACTCTACAGGGAGTTTCCCCTAAGGATTTGACTCAATTTGAGAACTAATTTCTTTCATAAATATTCACGATTTCTATTTGCTTTACTGAAAATGTATGTAGTAAAACTTCACTGGCATTTGTACCAAAACCTGGTTTCTAAGATTTAGCTTCATCTAATGAAGATTAAAGGTGCTATATGGGAAAGCAATACTTAGCAAGGTCTCAGAATATTAGAAAAAAACATAATTAAAAAATTCTGAAAGCTATGCGTTCTTGTAATTAATTTTAAGAGGAAGAAAGAAGTGATATATTTTTTTCAAATTTTAAGAGTTTCTCACCACAAGGCTGCTTTCTCAATTTCCAAAACTTGAGTAAAAACTGCTAGTTTTACTTCAGTGACATCAAATGGCTAGTCAGATAAAGCAAATTTAAAAATAAACCAAAACAGAGCAGAAGACAGACCTAGCACTAGGGAAGAACTGGCAACATCTAGGAGTTTGAAAGTAGCCATCTGAACACTCCAAGAGCACAGAATTGAAATTATAACCTAAAGAAAGAATATCAAGTGTTTCTGACTATCTTTGGAAATCAGAAGCTTATATCAAAAGTGAGTGTGCACACTTAAAATAAAAAATAGGAACACTGTTGGCTATTAAAAAAAGACACTGAAAGATATATTCCTATAATTTACACAGAACCAGAAAATGCACAGCCAATCCTGCTCACCTGTCTTCATTAAAACGTCGACCAACAAAAATTTTACATTTGTCTGGAGGGAGACAAGCCGCTAGCAAAGGTACTGTTCTTAACACTCGACTTTCCTGTAAAAAAAGAAAAGTTACTTTTGAACAAAATCAAGAAAGGCTTCTATGAATTGTTAATGTTTTCATTTTCTATCAAATTCTGTAGACTACAGATAGCGAAAAAAATTAGCAGTTAACAGGACAAAAAAAATCTCCAGGAAAAAAACCTCAATCTTGATCTTTCAAATGGCATTGCTTTGACTGATAATATTGAACTTAGTCTCAATTAATCGATGATCGTCATAAATTTGAACTAGGCTATCAGTATAAAAAACAGCAACAAAACTGCAGAGAAAATCACAGAATAATAAACAGTGGGCAAAAAAACGCATTAGCATTAATGTAATAGTACAGGATCAGTAGAAAACTAGGATAGCGCTCAATTTCCACAGACAGATGTCTAAAAAAAGCATGGGTTGCATGAGAAGAGAGAATGTGAAACATGAACATTCTTCTGTCACTTCACTTCAGAGTGACCTGGACAATGACACCTACACTGGTACAACTCTGTCTCATGCCATTCATGCTGTGGTGACCAGGCAGCTGTATACATCTTTGTGCCACAGATGAGGAACGTGACCACCACGCCTGGGTGGGAAGCATTTCTCTAAGAGCATTCAAGAGAGCTATCTTGAAGTTGGACTTCAGAAAATGGAAGAAGAAGAAAGTAATGACAGCTGAAGCAAATTATCTACTCCTCAAACAGAGCAATACATTTCTGTGCTTCATTTAGTGCAGCTGGCAATGAACTTTTGTCTATACAATTATTAGTACAATTTGAGGTTCAGTTTGTGGAATATTAAATTTTGGTTTTCCATCAAGGAAGCAGAAGCATAATTTTATCTTGCACTTAGTGAAGACAGCAAGCCAACACCTAAAATGGAAGTTTCAGTTCCTTTATTTCTCATAAGATGAACAAAGAAAGGTTATCAGCTGAATCTAGCAGGATGTAAGACACTAGATGTCATGTAAGTGTCATGAAAGCCGTAAACCCAGTAAAAGAAATGAGTTCTTAAAATATTCTCAACCTGAATGTCTCATGATTCAGACAATGAAAATGCTAACATCAGTCCCTAAACCACGGGATTAATTAACGAAACCCAGGGATATGGGGGCAGGGTTTGGTCTGCCTTTAAATTTAAGAGTCATATCTCAACAACACAGTATTTGTGAACACATGAGGCCCTCATTAACTCAGTCTGGGCATATGTTACTTCCACAAATATCAATGTGCAGCTGCCTGCACTTCCACATCATATTGCTATCAAAGTACTGTTAAAATAGTTTTCTGAAGATTTACTACTGTTGCCTAAAACTTTTAATAATTTTGCTTTTTCTGAGCCTTATCCTTTATAAATAAAACATCATGGAGTTGAAGGAGTAGTTGTCCTGCTACATCCACCACCATTTTTCACAACAGCAGCAGCATAATGTCTCCTAGGGACAGACAACAATCAAAGTAACTTGGGAGTGAATATCCTTCAAACTGCCATCAATTTCGTCTACCTCAGCAAAGCAGATTAAGCCATCGACAGTGATTTTATTTTATCATAATTAAATAGCATTCCAATTCAGTAGTCAGAGGCATCCATTCTTCATAAGAATTTAGGAAGTGGTAATAAAGGAACTGCATGAAAATCAACTATTTGTCTCTGATAAGCAAAACCAAAAAGAGCTGTCATCAGTGAGGAGAAAATTATTCAACTGCTCCCTCTAATGTCATATCCTTACTTGAGAATTACCTTGCCTGTCAAAGAAATACATTCTCTTACCAACATTGGAAATGGAACTTTCCAATCTAAAAACAATGGAAGCTAAATAAGTAGGAATCTAAAATATAAAATGCAAAGCAGAAAGGAATTGAGAACATAAACTTAAGAAGGGCTAAGTCAAACTAACATTAAAAAAATATTTTATTTGCTTATAATTTTCCTCATTAAAAATGTTGTATTTATCCAGTCTATATGTAATGTTATCACACCAGCAATTTTCTACTTACTAGTTTGAAAGTGAGAAGTTACTACCTTTTGTTCTTCTAAGGGTTCTAACAGTCATTTGGAACTCTTTGCTTATTCATTATTTGACCACTGAAGTACATAGACAGAAATAGGACTAAAGGATTTATGTGGTGGGCTGATCTTTGCTAGTCTCTTGGTGCTCACCAGCCACTCTCCCTTCTCAGTGGAATGGGGTGGACAAATAAGACGTAAATGAACTTGTGGGTTGAAAGGCCATGGGCAGAAGCAAAGGAAAATAAATATATTTTATTCTCCATTTCCTGTCAGCAGGCAAATGTAGCCACTTCCTGGGAAACAGGGCCTCAGCCCATGTAGCAGTTCCTACATAAGCCTCAATGAGAGATGCCATTCACCACCCACCTCCTCCAGCCCTTACTGCGTTGTCATATGGTATGGAATGTCCCCCCAGTCAGCCAGGCTTAGCTGTTTTGGCTACATGCCCTCCAACTCTTGCCCGCCCCCAGGCTACTGGCCTTTGAAGAGAGTCCTGGAGGCACAGCCTGTGTGAGCTCTGCTCAGCAGCAGTCCAAACACTGGGGCACAGATCTCTGAGACCTGCAGTGTGAAAAGCTAAGTTCCTGCCAGACTCAAGGCAATTTACTTTTGCACTGCTGTTTTTTGTTTTTGTTGTTGTTATTGTTTTCTGGGAATTTGTGGTAATTTTGGTTACCAGAGCATTATCTATCTACAATGCAACAATAGTTCAAACTAATACAAATATTTATTAAAGCCAGCAGGTATATATTTTCTTCATGTCTGCTTATGAATTTTGAGGGCAAGTAGAAAAAAATTCCCCCTCATATTTCTTACTGTTCACTAAGAAATACTATATGGAAGAGGTATTATAATGAGCAACTCAAAAGTAATTACTGGCATTAAATCAATATACAAAATCATTAAATACACTCTAAATTTTCTTCTCAGAAGGTTAACATGAAAAATTCTTACAGAAAGAAAGGCAGGGAACAAGAAACTCAAACAGATAACCTCTGCTATGCTTTGGGGTTCTCCACTGAGTTGCATACATCACTGAGGTTTTAAAAGTACTTATTGGCCTACATCCTACTTGCAATCACTTCAAGAATAATCAAAGGCAAAGATAACACAAAAAAATTGAATGTCTAGCTATGCCACTGACCTATGGATCATAACAGGAGGCTTGAAAAAGGAAAAAAGACAAAATTATTTTATTTACTGATACATATGTATATATATNATGTATATATTTACCTATATGCAAAGAAGAAAAACAAATCAGACTGCGCAAATAACTCCATCACCTTTGCACTAGTCCTGATGCTGGGTATCTATATTTTTAGTTTTTAAATTATACTTATGATGAGCAATGGTACAATAACACTGATCTTAAAACAAGTAATTTACACTTTGACATGGAATGCTGTATTATCCATGGATTCCTTCGCAAATAAAAATCTAAATAATTCATGTAGCTATTACGCAAAATGAAAGTCTGACAGTACGATTTCTCACATGTGATCCGCTGTTCTACAAGAAGTGATTCCTCTCCATTTCATAATATTTGATACGTGCACAGGTGTCTCTGGAGCTTGGCCTCTGGATAGTGTGAATGTGAAGACATTAGTCACATTCATCAGAACACAGGAAATGTTTTTCCTGACTTTCTACATTACTATCTTGCCTCAGTAGCAGTCTCAATAGAATCATTTGACCATAGCTGAAGGCTTACTCCAATGCACTGCAGACTGCCAAAGCCAAGAATGAAGCATATGGGAGATGACAGTTAGGACTGTCAGCAGGGGAAAGACATTCTCTACCTGATTAGTTTCATGGGATATTTTTGAAACGGACTGTTGGAACATATCTGTAATACAATGGCAGACTGAAGGATCAGATACAGTCCAGAATGCTCATCTGCCTTCAAGACTGATTGTGTTTGGAGTATGGGCAGCTACAAGCAAAGGGAACTTACCTTTTGCCACGTATGCCTCTGCAGTTATGCAATCAAAAGCATAACTGTAACCATCTTAAGGTAACACTTCCAAAGATAAATGTATGATGTTCTTAGCTCAACACCATTTAATAGTACTTATCTCTGATAAGCCTATGGTCTTCATATAGTTGGATAGTTACTATAGTGTCTTCCAATGATAGTTAATCATATGAATTATCATTATGTAATACAGAGTAATGGTAAACTTGCATCCCATTGTAACAGTCATCTATTTTGATTGCTAAATAATAAAAAAACTGTAGATGGCTTTCCAGACAGACACAGGAATGATGTATTAAATCTAGAAAAAACTGCAAACTTTTTCTAATACTCCACCATGAACAGGGAATTCAACACAATTAAAATACAAATTTAGTATCTCTGGCATATTTTTAAACTTTATCTCAGCAAGTGACTTCAGCTTTTATTTAGGTACTTTTGAACTAAGAAGTAACATGGAAGTAGTGCGGCACTGCGTGGTAATCAGCTGATGGATAGGGTCGAAGCATGACAATGAGTTGACAGCACAGCCATTTCTGCCTACCTCCTCCTGCCTACCATTCCCTGCACTAGGATTTGAGCTCAAGTCTCACGGTTACCAGTACCTTACTCACCTCTGCTGGATGCTGAATTATGTACAAGCAGGTGGAGACTTTTAGCGGATGTACAGGCAGGAAAGGACACAAACACACCTTCTGAGGACGGCTACATGGCAAAAGGGAGAGAGAGAAAAAAAAAACAGCAGTTCATGAAAGTTACATTGCACTAATACTTATCACATTCCCTAAGAACTTCCCCTAACCACACTGTATTAAACCTCATGTAATTTTATGTTTGAAACTCCTTTCACTTCTGAAAATAAAGAGGCAAGGCCGTCATTGAAACACCATTTTGAGAACAGGGTTCAGACATTTCCTGTGGTTTGGTTAGGATTAAAGCACACTAAAAATTCTTCTGTCATCTTCAAGATATGCAGCTTACTAGTATTAATACCCTCATTAGACAAATATGTTACTGCTTTCCTAAAAAGTTAGTTTCAACATTATGATGAGCTATGTCCTAGGTTACAATGTAAGAATATGCCAGAAGGTCTGTATTCTATCTCCATCTTCATGAACTGTTAAAATTAGGAAGGGCAGTGTTCTCCTTACCTCCTCCCCCAGACTATCTCCTGTTAATGGGCCATCAATGCCTTGCCCCATGAGTCATAGATAACTCCCTCCGGGAGCCATTTCCTGTTTAATGGGCAACTAAGGACCCACCATATGACTCATAGAATGACATCAGCCCATTTTGAGATGCTCCGCCCAGGGGGAGGAGCCAAGTATTCCCACCTGGATATAATGTAGGAATTGGGACAGAACAGGCATCTGCCTTCTACTGGACTCCCAGAGGAGCAGCCTTCTCTCCCACTGG
>VXBU01017397.1:0-48363 GCA_013400315.1 Bombycilla garrulus
GGAAAGAGGGGATAATTGGTTTAGAAAGGGTGGTAAGCAGTGGATGCCAAAAGCTCTGGCTTTACAGTTGTTAAAGCAACTTAATAAAGGGAATCGTTGGGGCTCTCGAGGACTGGCAGAAGCCTTCCTCAAAATTTTTGCTGCTGTGGGTCTTCTTACTCTGTAAAAGCGAGCAATCGAAGGTTGTTTGATTTTGCTAAAACCAAAAAGAGAGTTACAAAGAAACTTGTCAGGGGAGGGAAGCCTTGGGTCATATGTCCCTTCCAGAGATGCCAGGTGGATTTTACTGAAATGCCTCAAGTGGTAGGATTTAAACAGCTTTTGGTAATCCTATGTCAGTTAACAGAGTGGCCAGAAGCATTTCCAGCTGTTTTGGCAACTACAGGATCAGTTATTAAAATATTTTTAGAACAAATAATTCCAAGATATGAGATTGTCAAAGCATAAATTCCATAAGAATTAAAAATTAACTAGTTGCAGACTGTGTGAATAGTGCAGAGGAGCGGGATTGGATGGCTGAAGACAAAAAGAGGGAATACAGTCAAACTACACCTCCCAGGATGCCTTGCGGCGAGTGACGTTCCCGAGACTACAACTCCCAGGCCGCACTGCGGGCACGGCGCACTCGCAGTGTCGCCCCCTTCCTTCGGCGGCCCGGCGGACGGCGACGCGGTCAAGATGGCGCTCACCAGGTGGGTCGGGCGGGCCCAGCCGGGCCGTGAGGGCTCTGCGGCCCCCCAGGCCGGCTCGGGGATTCCCCGCCGCGCTGCGGGACTCTGCCGATGGGAGCGGGCGCGGTTGGGGAGCGCGCTGAGGGGCCGCGGCCTCTCCTGGGCGATGGGCCCGCCGGCCGGGCCGCGGCGAGTGCGGCGAGGGCCGGTCGGGACTGGGGGAGCCCTGGCGAGAGCGGGTCTTGGGCCCTTGGTCAGGGCTTTGCTGCTTTCGCGTGTTCACTGCGGGTGGAGGGAGCTCCGCCGCCTCGTTTGGGTCCGTGAGGATTTGCCGGGGTTTCTTCAGCGTCAGAGGGGGCGAGCGGTCTTTGTTACGAGTTGTAGTGTCTCTCGCAGGCCATGGGAGCGCAGTTCTGGTGGCTGCCCCGGAATCCCGAGTTGCTCTGGGTACTTTGTTAATAAACAAAAGGGCTCCTTAGACAAGAACAGCTGAAAAAGGGAAAGTGAAGAAATTGGGGTTCGACTTGCCCTTGGCAGGGAGGTGTCAGGCGTTGAGAGGGGAGGTTGTTGTCAGATCTCTCTGGGTGTTCGCCTTGAGAGAAAGGAAGAGCGAGTCATTGGGACTAGAGACTCGCAGGAGTGTAAAGAATACCAGTGATCTGTGACATTCCTGTTGGAAAACAAGCATTGTCACTCTTCTGTTCAAACACGATGTGAATGTGGGTGCATTTAGCATTAGTTTTTTTGGGAATGCTGAGAAAGCACACATTGCCTTTGCCACTCGAATCTCAGATGTTGCTCTCACGTGTGCAATGCTCAAATTTCATAAATTGTTTCTTAATCTGTAGAGAGTGATTGCAGAGAAAGTATTAACTTAAAAAGAAGTTGACTCAAGCATAGTTGAGTGTCGCTGAGTGAAGTCACCGGAATTAACTTTTTGTGTCCTTCTCTTTTGTTTGCCATCCATGGATGAGCAGTTTTTTGCCAGCTCCAACCCAGCTGTCCCAAGATCAGCTGGAACTCGAAGAAAGAGCAAGAGCTCAGAGATCCAGGCAGACTGCTCTGGTCTCCTCCCGGAGGGAACCTCCCCCATATGGTTACCGCAAAGGATGGATACCTCGAGTGCTAGAGGTAAATATTTCAACTGATGTTCTAGCAGTGTGTCTGCTAAAGGAGAAAAAAAAATTCTGGAGTAGAAATATACTCTGAGCACCTTGAATGTTGCTGAGAATTGTGCATCAACCAGACTGCACGATATATTCTTGTGTTGGGAGAGGCTCTGATGCACCAGATTTCTTAGAACGTTTGGTGATGAACAGGATGGTCTCTGTCTGCTTCTCTTCAGAGATTGTGGTGTTGTGATGTGGAAATAGGTCTGTGGCCCTTTGGGTGTACAGTGTGTGAATGGTTATCTGTTTATTAAATGCTTTTACACCAACACATTGCAGGAAAGGGGAATAAACTGTAAGAATATTGAGCTGTTGGGTGCTGGCCCAATTTTCAGTGTATTTGCACATCAAAATAAGGGAATGTTTTACACATGCAGCATTGTCAAGCTGTGAGCTACAGGCTTTGAAAATAATGGAATGCTCTTTTTATCTTCATTATGGTGTAAAAAGCAACAAATAACCAGTAAAAGTCTTCATAAGAATGCTGCTCTTGCAATTTTATTATCCACAGTTTCTTTATTTCAGGAGGTGAACTTTTGAAGTTCTAATTAATAACTCACATGAGAATTAAATACTTAATTTTGTATTGTCTGCAGCATAGTATTACCTGCACATTCTAGTCAGTAATACCTGTTCCTGCTTTGTGCAGGGGATAATTACTGCAAGATGTCTCTCCATTTCAGTGTCTTTTAATAACTGTAAGTTCTCTCATTAATTGCTTTCTTACCAGTGAAATAATAAAGTTACTGGAGCATTATTGGCACGTTATTTTTTTGTTGAAATCAATTTGCTCTTCCATTCCGTTTCACTTTTTTTACTCTTTTGGACATTCACTACTTTTTTTTTTTTTTTTTTTTTTTTTTTTAGGATTTTGGAGATGGGGGTGCTTTCCCAGAAATTCATGTGGCCCAATATCCATTGGATATGGGCCGAAAGAAGAAAATGTCCAATGCTTTGGCTGTTCAGGTGGATGCAGAAGGAAAAATCAAGTACGATGCAATTGCTCGACAAGGACAGTCAAAGGACAAGGTAATATTTCTACCAAAATGTCAGCTGGCATGTCTGCTTGGAAAAGTTGTATGTACACATTGCATGTACTTGAACTCATTGGTCTGGCATTAGCCACATGGATTGTGTCCTCTTTTCTTATTCAAGAATTAAAATAGTGTCAGAGAGAAATTGTGATCTCTGGAATGTAACTAAAAGATAAGGCAAGAAAAGGTGAAAATGTCTAAGCAGAACTTACTTGATAGCTTAGTGGTTTTCATTTTCTGATGAAGGCAAGAAGCTGAAAAATGTTCTGTCTCTTTATTTCAGTATATAGAGAGAGAGGGCAAAAAACTGGACAGAAAACACAGGTCAGCCTTCAGAATACTGAATAGATACCTTGTGTCTTACATCCAGTATTTGACACTTGTGGTTGTTTTCACTTCTGGTGGTTTTGGGTGCTCTGTTTTTGCTATTGTTGTTTAATTGCAGCAGAAAGTATTGCCAGTAGTTAAATTTAAGCTGTTAATGTTTGTCATATTTGATTAATGAAGATCTGTACTTTCATTAACTTTCCATATGGCATCTAAAAGGAAGGCAGTAATGTTCTTTTTCTCATTCACCAAGGTGGAAGAGGTGTGGGGCTTTTCCAAAACTCTGTAGAACTGTAGAGTTAGGGTTTCCTAACCCTGAGTTCTGCCTTCAGTGTCAGGTTGATCTTGATTGCATCCAGCTGGATGTAAATGCTGGGAGTAAAGATTAGGTATTGGAATGCAAAGGGGAGTAAAACTGAGGGAAGATTAGATCACAGATCCATAGAATGGTTTGGGTTGAGACACCCTTTGCCAGACCAGGTTGGTCAGGGGCTCATTCATTCTGGCCTTGAACACTTCCAGAGGTGGGCTGTTCTCTGGGCAACCTGTTCCAGTGCTTCACCATCCTCACAGTAAAGAATTTCTTCCTGATCCTAATCTAAACCTGCCTTCCTTCAGCTTCAAGCCCTTCCCCTTGTCCTGTTACTACATGGCCTTGTAAGACCCTCTCCAGCTTGTAGGTTCCTTTAGGTACTGGAAGGCTGCTGTAAGGTCTCTCTGGAGCCTTCTTTTCTCCAGGCTGAGCATCTCCAGCTCTCTCAGCCCATCTTCACAGAGCAGGTGCTACAACCCTGTGGTCAACTCATTCCAACAGGTCAACATTGTCTTTGTGGCCTCAGAGCTGGATGTAGCACACCAGCTTGGGTCTCACCAGAGCCAAGTAGAGGGGCACAATCACCTCCCTCAGTCTGCTGGCCATGCTGCTTTTGATGTAGCTCAGGATAAAATTGACTTTCTGTGCTGCAATAGGTATTTGAAACAATTTCACTGGAAACAGCAGAACTACTATTGCTTGATTTGATTTGCTTTGCAGGAGAAAGTATTGGCAGAGATGTCATAGGGAGCAGTTCTTCAGTGATCTGTGTTGAGTTGAATAATGTGGAATATTTTCTCTTAAGAGCTTCTGATAGTACAGTGTCAGTAGGATTAGATACAGAAATTTCATTTTCCAGAGAGCTGCAGCCATAATTCAGTATTTCTTCAATCTTAATACTTAGAGCTAAAAGAAACAGAACTTATCAGCCTGCCAGAAATGAGATGGAGTTTATGAACCTATTCTAGGAGCTACTTGTTTGGTCTGAGTTAGGAAGCAAATTTTGCTTTTTCTACAGCTTATGGATTTTTTTGAAGTTGCATTTAGTATTCTGCCTTCTTGTAGGGGCAGCAGTTCCATCACCCAGCCCCTATTTCTAGATGACTTGTCAGCAGTTTCTGCTATTGCAGTGGTTCATCTCCCTTGCTTCTGCTCCCTTACGTATTTAAAAAATAGTTGCTTCAGAGAATTTTCCTTGAAAAATACTGACAGAAATGTGATAGTCTGACAGGCCTCCTGTTTGGGTTTGGCAGAAAGTCTGCTAGACATGAAATGCTGGCTAACATTGACAGGCAGGGATGCATGACCTTATGGATCTGTGGATGGAGTTGGGTCTGGTTGTTGAGGTGAAGGATTTCTAGCCTAGCTCTGTGCTTAGCTCTTGTGTTACTGTAAATTCTGTCAGTACTTGACCCACATTACTAAAAGCCAGGATAAAATAATGCATCAATAGTGATGGTTTTGGTGAGACTGATGCTGTCCCCTTATTAGGGTGAATAAGAATGCGTAATTACATCCTGTGTTTTTATGAAGATAGAAGAAAGAGTGAAATCAAGGCATGGAGCTGTTAGGTCCCTTACTTCTTTCCAGCAAGAATAACTTTATGTGCTGGAGTTGAATTTCTTCTTCATGGTCCAAGGCTGTGACTTATTTGTTAAAGGAGAAAAAACAATTACAAGGCTTATTTCATGTCTTTTTCCAAGATTGCTGATTCAATCAAAACATTTACAAGAGAGTAGTTCCATTGTTGCAGGAGGTCCTGTCACAGCTCTGGAACAGGTCAAGAGAACATGAATCTAACTCAAATAATCAGAACTGTTACTTGCAACTTATTTGCCTTTGTGGCAGAGCTTGGTTTGGAAGTTTGTTACCAGTTTTTTATCTGGTTTGTGTACCAGGCTTACAACCAGGTAATCTTAATGATGATTTTATATGCTTCATGAGGAGGAACCATTCTTTGACAAGGAAGGAATTCATGCTGTATTACTTGATAGTAAATTCTTGATTTACATATAGGATTGATGAGCACTGTACAGAATTGGTTGGGATATATAGAACAAAATATATTGAGGATTTCTGTGTAGGAAATTAAGAAATTTCTATCAAGACACTTGCATCTGTCAAGTGTCTTTTGAGACTCTGAATGTGATTGATGTCTAAATCCTGCCATGTATCTTAGCCAGTTAGGTAATATTATTCTCTTTCTGATTGCAGTGGTGTGCAGATTTCTAATTGCTGCCTGTTAAGGCTGCCCCAGACAGGGAATCACGTCACTGGAGCAAAACTTGAGGTTTTCCTTTCTGCCTAGAAGGAGATTCTGCTTTTAAGTAGCAATCAGAGTGAAATATCTAAAACACAGGCTGATGTTTCCTTTCAAATTTTGTAGATTGAAAAATGGTAGTGGATGGGCACAGTACAATATCAAACAATCCCAGTCTCTTCTTTATCTTGGATGAGTTAAATGTCTCAACGTTACTCGTAAAACAAATTCAATGTCTAGAAAAACAGCAAAAAGAAATGTAAATTCTTTATCTGCCTCTTTGCATGTTTTAATTGTAATCCTTTTCTGAAGTGATACAAGTTATCAAGTTTTTGATGGCAACAGAAGTTTTTGTTTTTCAGGAGAGCTTAATCTATATTATATATTTCTTCCATAATAAAGCATCTTGCCATTTGCATGCAATACTTCAGAGTTGAAGTAGTTCATACAGGTAATTTGTACCTTAGTGTAGTTTTTAGATCATTCTTGGACCACCACAGGGAGTACCTTCTACTTTCTTTTTTATCTTTTGGGATGCTCTAAAGCTCCTTCAGCATACTTTGTGATTCATATTCTTCTTCAGCAAGACACTCAGACTTAGGACTTAATTACCTTTGAGGAACACTTTCTTCAGATGTCCTTCATTCAGCATCTGAGAAGCTAGATACTAATTCAAAGGATTGAAATTTTAGGAGTGAAGGCTGAGAAGCAGCAGATGGCTCTCATGTGATTAATTAACACTGAGGCTAAAGGTTAATTTTGTAGTTGGACATGTACTGTATAATGAACTTTAAATAATAGTTCTTGACTTTTAACCCTTTGAACTGAAACTTCCTGTTTTGTTGGATACATGTGAAGCATTAATGTAATACAAAACATTTTTCCCTGAAGCCATCTAATAGTGTTCTTTCCCTGTATTTAAAATTGTGACTTTAAGCTGCCAGCAGCTAGCCACATGTTGTGTGAAAAATCAAGTACCTGTATGAGGGAAAGTGTCAAGACCAGATTTCTCAAAAATTGTATTTTTTCAAGAAAATAATGAAATGAAAAAATCCAGATGCTAGAAAATACTTGTATCAAATTCCTGAGTAATCCTTGCAAACAGAAGTAAAAATTTGTGGGGTTTTATCAGTTTGGGGTCCCTAAAAAAGGAAGGTACTAGGAATGGGAAGCAGAAAACTGCTGTCTAATGCTAGTTCTGAGAGCAACTTATACAATTGTATTGAATCAGATTGCTTTGTTTCTTCAATTACTCCATCTGTAAAATAGAGTCCAGAGTATACATGTAACCAGCTCTTCTATGAGAGTAATTGAACAATATATAACTGTAATACATTTATAGTTGTATATTAATTTTAATTAGTACCCGAAGTACTGTCTAAGCCTGAAACATTTCCTTTGATTTGTGTACATTTATTCCTGTTCACCAGCAGTAGTAAAATCTAATGTCTTCCAGGTCATTTACAGCAAGTACACAGACCTTGTTCCAAAAGAGGTCATGAATGTGGATGATCCTGAACTGCAGAGACCAGATGAGGAGGCAATTAGAGAGGTATTGTATGCTCTGATGTGCCTAGTTAGCAGTGCTTTATGTTTTTCAATGGGATGTGATGTACACTGTGATATTTTTTTTCTTCAGATAACAGAGAAGACAAGAGCAGCCTTGGAGAAATCAGTCTCCCAGAAAGTTGCAGCAGCCATGCCAGTCCGAGCTGCTGACAAACTAGCTCCTGCACAGTACATTCGGTAGGTAGTGCTGGTGTTTGGTTAAGAGGTTGTGATATGCAAAATGGATTAAAAGTGGCATATTTGTGGAATTTCTAAAAACAGAAATGCTTCTTGAATTCCATCCTTCAAGGAATATGAAGCTGGCTTCTGTATTTTGAATTAACCCACTAATGATCACCTAATTTGAAGTGTGTAGAAATACGTCTTTAACGTGTCATGAGTTACAGCACTTTGGAGGGGTTGTTGTTTTAGCAACAAAAAACAGATTTCCCAGGTATCTCTATTAATGATGCTGCCCTGGAAGCCAAGTATTTACTGCAAGGTTCAAGCCACAACAAGACATGTAACAAAGTTCTTCCTTCACAGAAAATAAGCAGTTGGAAGCTGTTGGAATTATGAAGAGGCTAATATTTATTTATGATGATTTTCTGTTTCAAACGTGGAAAAATTTCATGGCAGGGTTACACTTGGCTTGAGGTTAATTCTGAAAAAAAAGTATGTGGAGAGGTTCTTAATGAACAGTTAGAAGACCAGGGCTTCACAGGTAGGAAATGTTGTGGCAAGCTAGGTGTACTGTAGTTGTTTCTCTTCTGTTTCAGGCTCTAGGTTGAAACAGGAGAATGTAGCCCTGAAGAGAAGTTACATTCTGCCTGGTGTAACTGAGTCTGCCCTCAGTGCAGTATCAGCTCTGCAGTTACCTGCTGCTGACATTCCTAGTGGGGTAGACTTAAACTGTTGTGGATAAAATGAAACCACAGCTAGAGCAGTGAACTGAGCAAAAATGGAGGTGGGAAAGGAACATCTAGCTGTGTGCAGAGAACTGAGCACTCTGTTTTATTCAGGTACACACCATCTCAGCAAGGAGTTGCGTTCAACTCTGGAGCAAAACAGAGAGTTATTCGGATGGTGGAAATGCAGAAGGACCCTATGGAGCCTCCAAGATTCAAGTAAGTATTCACAGCTTGTTCATGGCAAATAGAAGATTCTGAAGTGTATTTCTGTGCAACATACTAATTGTAATTGTAATTGTTTTCTTAATTGCTCAGAATTAACAAGAAGATTCCACGAGGACCACCATCTCCTCCAGCACCTGTAATGCACTCTCCAAGCAGAAAGGTATGAAATGCCATAGCTGTTCTCAGTTTTGAATGCTTAGGTGGGTCCACAAATTCTTCTTTGATCTAGTTAATTTCTGTATACCTTCTCTTTACTAATCTTTTGATGTGAAGTGATTAACTTGATGCCCATTGTAGTCTTTTTGTTAGTTTTTTTTTTCATTTGGGTAGTTCTGAAAGTAGCTGTCTTTTCACTTAGCTTGTTCAAAATTGAGTAGAGGTCTCATATTTTATGTAGGGCTGCACTGCTGAATTTGTTCATGGCATGAATGAGTTGATCAAGGCTTTAGCCAGGGTACTCTTATGTTGCTTTTAAACAACACTGTGAAGCTAATCCTTAGTAACACTAACTTGAGCTTTGTTGTGGAGTCCTGAACTTTCTATTCTAACTTATTTCAATAGTGTCATATCTGCCTTTGAGAAGGAAAACAGTATTTCCTTTTGCTATAAATCTGAAGATGACTTTGTTTCTTCTCTTAAATCAGATGACTGTGAAAGAGCAGCAAGAGTGGAAAATTCCCCCATGCATTTCAAACTGGAAAAACGCAAAGTTAATTAAGTTGTCATAAATTTATTTTTCTCATGTTGCACTCTGATGGGAAACTTCTGTGAATGATTTAAGGTTGAATAATACTGATTTTTAAACATGTAGAGTGGATAAACTGGCTTCTTCCAGCATGGAGAACACATGATGCTACAGTTCATTTTTCTTCAGTTTGCCATATAAGGGTTGTCTAATTGAGAGTATAGAACTGAGGGTGAATATGTTACTTCATGGCAGAGATTATCAATTTTGAGAGGAAAAAATTATATTAGTTAAAATCCCCATAATAGTGCAGTCCAAAGTCAAAATCTCTCAAGGTCACAAAGTGAAAAAGAGCAGAGTATTAGAGACCCAAGCATGTTTCCTTTTTAATACTGCAGCCCATATTTCTACAAAGTTTTCCTCGTTGCATTCTTTCATTAATTAATTTTTATCACTGGTCAGCTAGCTATTTTTGTTCCCTGTTTCAGTAGGTATGTCCTGTCCCTTTGATTTTTATCAGTCATTAAGTTTGTTCCTAGAGAGGGGAGAATTTATTCATTGCAGTAACTGGTCTTACCATTCTGAAATGTACTGAACCGTTGTCCTGAGACAGCCTCTTCAAATGGAGGAAGGAAAAGCTGCATGTTTGGATGTTATTTTATTTTTCATAGCCCAACACAGCTGTCTAACTGGGACTGACGCTAATTAGGAGATCAAATTTTAGGTTACAGATGCTAAAACCAAAGCAAAAATTCTGTAGAGCTCACAAAAAAAGTCTTAAAATATAAGCTACAAATAGTTTTGAGTTTCAGCTTTGGAAAACAGAATTGGCATTTAGTGTCCCTTACTTTCTCTTTTTGGATCAACTAATCTCTTGACAGGTATGGAAACAGTTTAGGTAAAACAGTTTTTAGGCAAAAAAAGGTAAAACAGCTTAGAGACTGAAGAAGCTATTATCTGTAGTTCTCAACACAAAGCAAAAAGAGGACCTTATCACTTGAAAACTGCCTTTTGTCCTAAGATGAACCTTGAAGATAAGCTGTGATTTGGATTTGGTGGGAGGGTGGAATTGGAGTGAAGCTTTGCATTACCTGGCAAGAATTTGAAGTACATATGAAAAGCATAATGAGGGATAATAATGATGGGCTGTGAATTTGGATGTGTTTTTGTTTTCTTACACAACAAATATAATAATGCTTGTTATTACAAGTAGTGTTTCTGTGATTAACTGCCTCTGTTTCCACTGCAGGGTTACACCATTCCACTAGATAAACGTCTGGCTGCAGATGGCAGAGGATTGCAGACTGTACATATTAATGAAAACTTTGCCAAACTCGCTGAAGCACTCTATATTGCTGACAGAAAGGTCAGGTAGTTCTTAAAACTGTTTTGTTCCATAAAGTTTTACCATCTTTGTATGTTAATTTCCTTCAGAAAATCAGCTGTGAATCGGCTATAGCTTTTTGATTTGTCCTGTTTCTTTGCTAACATAGGGCTTAAGGCTTTATCTCCTCTGTCTCTGAATCATGGGCTCAGTGTGGGTTAAGTTATTGGAAGTCATGGGTCTTGTCTCTCAGCTCTGACTACAGTGCCTGATGGGCTTTAAGCTTCCTAATTTTGGCTCTATTTCTGTCCTGTTTGCTGGCTAACTCCACGACAGATCTGTTTGTATCCCAGGTGTTCCACTTTCTGTATTTTTAACCGTGTCTTGCTTGTGCAGGCTCGTGAGGCAGTAGAGATGCGTGCCCAGGTGGAGAGGAAGATGGCTCAGAAAGAAAAGGAAAAACACGAGGAAAAGCTCCGAGAAATGGCTCAGAAAGCCAGAGAGAGAAGAGCAGGGATCAAAACCCATGTTGAAAAAGGTGCATTTCTTTGTTATTAAGATGCCATGTTTTTTTTTAAACACTGAAGTGTGGGTTTGGAGTAATAATCTAAGAACTTAAAATATCTAAATATCAGCTGAAATTTTAAGGTATGACATCAGTTTGTATCTTTATTGGTTGGTTTGATGGGATGCAGGTTTGAACCTCACATCAGTATGTTGGTGTATGCAGGTTTAGGACACTGAGATTTTGGAGTTAGTAATGCATCAGTGCAAGTGATGGCTTTCATGGACAGTTCTAAACTATTTTTTTTAAGCTTGTTGTAGATGAAGAGCAGCTTTGTCTAGAAGAACTAAACGATCCCTAAATGATTATCAGAGCTCTTCACCAAGTTGCATGTTGGAAGAATGAGACAGTGGTCAAGAGTTGAAGCAGGAGGTTTCAACTATATCAGGAGAAAAATGTTCACCATGTGGACAAACAGCAGTGGAGCAGGTTGCCTAGGAAATGTGTCAGTCTTTATCCTTGCAGGTTTTCCTCACCTGAGTGGGAAAAAGCCCTGACCAACCTGGTTTGAATTCAGCATTGATAGCAGGAGGTTATGAATTAAGACTCCTTTCCAACCTGAGTGATTTTCTGCTATTGCATCACAGAATGTTCTTCAAAACACTTAAATCCCTGCGTGTTTCAGTGATATTTTTACACTTAGAATTATGATACAATGGTCTGTAAATGTTTTAGGATACTAATTCCTAGACAGACAATTATTCTAAGCTCTTGAAAGCTGGAAGTACGTAGTTGTTAGGATATGTCTGCTTTGACTTACCAAGGACAGTCAGTTGCTTGGAGCATAAGAAAGCTGTGGTGTTCGTGTGTTCAGTTTATTTAAAGTGTAACATTTTAAATCGTGCTAAGGGTCACTACTCTTCTGTAAAGGAATACTGAATTGAATTAATGTACCAATGTCTGTGGCATAATTAATTCAAACTTCAAATATTTGTCTATAATGGGCAATCTTGTACTTGTTCAGAGGATGGAGAAGCTAGAGAAAGAGATGAAATCAGACATGACCGGCGCAAAGAGAGACAGCATGACAGAAATCTTTCCCGGGCAGCCCCTGATAAGAGGTGAGTCACAAAAAAAGCTGGTTTATTCCTGTACTGGCACTGGCTTCACCACCAGGGAAACTATTACTGGGCTTTCCTTTTCTTGATCTAAGTGAATTGTATCTTGTGGAGATAGTCACCAGTACGAAGCACAGTTTGTTCATTGTTTGAAGAAGTATTACTGTGTTGAAATACTGCAGTTCTCTCTTCAAAACGTAGAATTTTCCACATGAATGGGAGAGAGGGGTGTGCTGGGTTGGTTTTGGGTGAGTTTTTTTTCAGCAGGACTTCAGTATGTTCAGGTTTAATAAACATGTGGACAGCACAGATTGAAACCTGCATCTTCTAATTTTGGTGAGACCATGGTTATCAATAGTGGCTTTATTTCTTGAAGCTGTTCATTTTGAGTAAGATTAGATTTATGAACGTAGGCTGAAGTATCTTATTAGATGAAGCCACTGAGATTTCTGAGTGGAAATGGTTTCTGGATGGTTAAAATTGCTAATATGTTGAAATTGGATTGCTTGGCCTTTCCAGAATATAACTACACTGGTTCTTGAAAAAAATAAATATGACATTTTAGACCAAGTCAGCTTGATGTGAATTGCAGATAGTGGAAAGCAAATTTAAATGTCATGCCCAGCTTAACATAACTTTTCCAAATGTTTCCTTTGCCAGGAGACAAATTTTAAATGTTACCTAGTAAGGAAGAACAACAGTCAAAATCTGGCTCCTGAGGCAAATTGTTAGCAAGGCATACACGATCAGGTTGCAATTGAGCATGTCAACAAGTATGGTTTACTGACCCCATAAAACTTTCAAATTTTTAATTCAGGTCAAAGCTGCAAAGAAATGAGAATAGAGACATCAGTGAAGTTATTGCCCTGGGGGTACCCAACCCCAGGCCATCCAATGAAATCCAATATGACCAGAGGCTGTTCAACCAGAGCAAGGTAAAATATCTTTTCACAGCTGTGTAGCTTTCTATGAGAACATGTTCATCCCTCCTTTGTGGCTACAGCTAGAATACTAAAGGGACCCTGGTCTCATGGTTGGTGTGGAGATATATTCAGAAAAAAATTCTTTACATAAGTGGTTGAAAGGAAACTATTGATTTCCTTTATCCAGAGCCCATGCAAAAAAAAAAAAATTAATATTCTATGTGCGTAGCTGGATTAAAGTGTTTTTGTTGTGATTTTTCTCACTGGGGAGAAAAACTATTTTGCCTTCAAGCTGCAGTGACCTCATTTTCTTCTCTTGTATAAATATACTGACTGAATAGGAAATCTGCTTTGAGAGAGAAGCAAGTAAATACTTTCTATTCCCATTACTGCGTGTGTTAATACTTTTGAAGATAAAAACAGTTAACTGCAACATTTATTTTCCCTGAATTTTATACTATTCAGAGATGACAAAATAGATTGGGCTTCAGCAAATCCCTCAATAGACCTGCAGTTTGTCAATCACTCTTTTTCAAGTCTCCAATGAAAGACTTGCAGGCAAGAAGGGAAAGCTGATGAACCAAAAATGAACAAGCAGACACTTCTACTTTCAGAGTTTTTATATAAGCCTCTGTGTGATTTGGATCAGTCAGCGTAAATCGTGTTTTCCAGAAATTCTGAGTAATACACATTTCTGTATGGTTGTACTTGGCTATTACAGACAGCTGTACTTGCAGGGCAGACTGAAATGATCCATGATTCTGAAATGTGGATGGCCTGTAATCTTTCCTATTGCTATCTGGAAGAGTAGGACTGAGGCTTGTACTGTCATGTTCTCTGAAATTAATCCCAGACCCAAACCCACTCCTATCCTCATTAAGTGCTTTGAAATCAATCGTAAATCACACCATGTCATCTTTGTGTAAATGTGTAACATCATCAGTGCATTTTGTTGTTAAAATAAGTTAGCTGATATTTTGGTGATTAATTTGTGCTGTTATTCACAGGGTATGGACAGTGGCTTTGCTGGAGGAGAGGATGAAATTTATAATGTTTATGACCAGCCTTGGAGAAGTGGCAAGGATATGGCCCAAAACATTTACAGGCCGAGTAAAAATGTGGATAAGGACATGTATGGTGATGATCTAGAGGCTCGAATAAAGACCAACAGGTAAGGAAATAAATTTAAGAAATACTCTTAATTAGTACTCTGAAGATCTGAAGATAGTCTGCTTAGTGTCACGTTCTCCTGCAGGTTTGTTCCTGACAAAGAGTTTTCGAACTCGGATCGTAACACCAGAGGCAGGGGCAGAGATGGACCAGTCCAATTTGAGGAGGATCCATTCGGTTTGGACAAGTTTCTGGAAGAAGCTAAGCAACACGGTGGCTCTAAACGGCCATCGGACAGCAGCCGCCCTAAGGAGCATGAGCATGAGAGCAAAAAGAGGAGGAAGGACTGAATGCCTCTGCTCCTTGAGAGGTAGGGAAATGGACTGCAAGCTTGGACTTCATGCAGAAGGATTTTTAATATTGGGTGTACAGAAGGATGGCGTCATAAAACAGCAGTTCGCAACTCTGGCTGTGTGGATTACACACACTAATTCTTCTACGCAAGACAGCTCCCCGAGGAGAGAGAAGAATCAAGACCACTTGGAAACATTTCATAAGGGAATTCATGATTCTTTAGCAAGTTCTCTGACTTTGCTGATTCCCCATTGCCCTGCATCTCAGGGTAAGAATGTAGCCCCCTTCCTACAGCTTTAGTTTTTGTAGGGTAGCTAAAGCTTTGACTCAATCTGTTAAAAGCTTTCCTGCTGTATATAATCATTGTCTGTGCTGTAACAGATGCTGGGGTGTTAATGATTCAGTGTTTTAGTGTGACTATACAGTTTATTTGAACAAGGGAGGGGAAACAGCTGGATTCTGTTTTAAAACAAGTACTCATTCATAGTTTCGCAGTAATCTTTATTTTAGTTTCTTTACATTTAGTGAAATAAAGCCTCCTTCCACCACTCACTCACTTGGATTCTTTCTTTGACTGCGTCTTCTATGGCTCTGCTGTCTGAGAGTGAGCTGAAAACAATGGAAATTACTGAAATTAGCTAGGCAAGAAGCTTTGTTATTTTTCATTTCTGATCACCCAGAACATTGATATGGAAAGCAGAAGATAAGTTTATAACCAGTTCAGTTTCGTAAGCCCCAAGCCAGTGCTTTCTCACAAGAAAGTTGAATATCTATGCACAGCAATTGCTAGTTGTACCAGTAAAATGAATTTTAAAGGCTCATGCTTTCAACTGGAATTAATAAAAAGTAACTGCCTAGAAAAAAGCTACTTCTAGAAAAGTAACTAGCCTAAAAAAAGCGGGAAAAGTGCTCATGTATTCTCGAGAAGCCTGCATTTTTTAAGAAAGGAAAAAAACTACTGCTTGTCTTGTGCTTTTTATTTCATTATAAAGAAGCCTCTGAGCTTGCACCTCTTGTGAGAATATAGTCTTTGAAGCCTAGGCAGTTAAGTGCATGTGGCTATCCTTACAGCCTCAATAAAAAGCAACAAAATTTTCTAGGAAATTGACACTAAATACTATGCTATTTCTCATACCTAATTTGATAATTGCATTCAGTCAACATCTCAGTTCAGCACACTTTGTGAAGGACCAGCCTACTGCCAATCTAATCAGTTTGAGTCTTAATCCTTTTTGTTCCACAGCTGGACCTTGCAGGTTATTTCTTCTTGGGAATAGACAGTGAAGTAACCACAACCAACAATGACTTGTGCAGTAATATGAACCATGGCAAGTGAAATATTGTACCACAATCAAAATACTCCATCACTAAAGTCTCTTGTCAATTCCTTTCACTGTCTCCTTGCATTTAAAGTCCCCAAATAAGAAACTAGCTGTCAAAAGTATATTGAAGAATTGTGGTTGATTAATCAGAGGTTTGAACTGATTGGGTCTGACCCACCAGCCTGCCTGTTGCTCATGACTTCACTCTGTACTATGCTGTCTGAATAGTTTTATCAGCTGTAGCAGATGTAAGTCTGTAAGGAAACCCCTGTTTAGGGAACATATCAGATGCAAGTTTCTAATTATTTTGACATGAGAGGTATTAATAAAATGGCTTTGGGCAGCCATTGACTCACTGTTCTTTATTCCTTATCTGTCACTAAATGTTGGGAAAGTGGTGAGATGGCTTTTGTCTGTTTCTGTGCTGGAGTGAAGCTGGAGGATACAGTTGTCTGGTTTTACCTGACCAGCCAAGGACAGACACATCCCCTTCACTAAAGTTCAAAGCTTAGCATCACTGCCTTTATCATGTTCCCCCTGCCACTCAACATCCACAGCAGATGTGTGCAGTGGCCTGCAGAAACCTGTGTTACAAACTGCAAAGCAGTTGCATAGCAAATCCCAAAGAGTGTTAACTGCATTCACATTAGCAGGAGCTTTTTGTCTCTTCAATGTGATCTCTTGGTAGCTATCATCTTGACCCCTAACAACTCAAGTTGAGAGGAGGGAATAAACAGAAGTTGTAATGATTTTAAAAACATTAAAAGCACGCTGAGTGAAAAAATTCTTAACCACCCTTTGAAAGAACATGGTAATGTTTTCATGTTACTGTGTCCAGTTGAAGGCAGAATTCAAGTCAACTCAGCACATTACTTCATTCAAGGAATTAGCACATTACCTTGGAACCTTCAAGAATGTGGGAGTCCTTCTGTAATACATTCTGAGCTTCTTCTGGAGTTGAGAATTTAATCCAGCAATAACGTTTGTGAAAGCCTGTATCTCTGTCCTAATTACCAGTTAAAAAAAAACCACAAAACACAGTTACTATAGCAAATATTCAAACAGGCCATTAAAAACTTTCTACAGATATTGAATTTAAGGATTCAGAAATTATCAGAGGAATTGGCACACTTGCTGTTTCAGCTTTTTCCACACTAAGATATTTGCTGTCAGTGACAGCACAGGAGGTCTAGCAAAGGCTGTTCTACATCCCTTTCAATTTGAATCTAGCAATAATAAAAAATCAGGATCTTAAGATATAGTTGAAGCCTGGAATAATGTATAGACAGTAGTTTGAAACTGCAGTATTTATAATAAGCCAGTCACAACAGAACTGACATTTAAATGGCCACAGTACTTAGAAAATATCCAGCAAGATAAAGCAGCTGCTTGAGAGACTACACAAGCAGAGTGCAATGCAGAACGACATGCACTAACTACACTGAAAAGAAAAAAGTTACTTTTAGAATTTATCTGCCAGTCACAAAAGACAGTTGTCAATAAACAGGTGATAATGAGGAAAAACCAGGTGTATGCAAGTGCCTTCTATCCCGACTCTGATCCACTCAGATCTCACAACAGCTCAGCCACTCTCATCATCAGGCGTAACTGGCAACACTTCCAAACCACCTACAACGTACTGCCTGGTTTCAGTATTTAGACAGTGATGTCTAAATTAGGCTGTCCTACACTGGTAATTTTTGTACCTCTGGGTTTTAAGCAGTAATGAAACTCCTCAAGTAATCACTGACTCTAAACATACACACATGCATCACTTGAGGCAGTGATGGAGGCAGGTTTGTGGTAAGCTACCAGACTTTGCAACAAAACAATGCAGTCGCACCTGGGCTTGAGGTAAAATGTGACAGGCAGGCGCCTAAGCTTCAAGTGTCCAAAACAAACCAGCTTTCAAACTTCCTCCGTTTCCAAACTAATCCTAAACAGAAACTGGACCCATCAGCTCACTAACTGAAGTTCACTACAGAGTGAGCTTAATTTAACAGGATTACTTCACGTGGAGAAACAAGCAGACAGAACCTTTATAATTTCAGCAATGGCTAGCAATTTACCTGCAAAGGATCTTTTTTTTTTACTGTTCATTTCTAAAAAAGTGCACTAGATACTATGATCCCTGATCTGTACACTCAGAAGATAAAGAGCCTAAACGACAGAGGCATTGGCAGCACCCTGCAGAGGTAATGGGTTTTGTTAGCCCTGCACTCTGGACGAGGGCACAGCAGGAAAAGACGGTAGGTTCATACCCATAACCTGTAGTTTTTGGACAGTGAGACCAGGCACACAAAAACTTTATTCTCTGTCAGAAGAATGGTAACACGATGATACAGAAGCTCAAAGCACTTTTAGATTAATTATTCAGAAATGGCAGCATCAACAGGATGTGAAGGATATACTTTGTAAAGCTCTTTGAAAGCCAGTGGAAACCACGAAGCTTCAAGCCACGAAGGCGGAGAGCTCGCAGACAAGTGGTGGCGCTCCTAGAAGGATCTAAGGGTAGAGAGCACTAAAAACCTCACTAGAGTTCAAGATGAGGCATCCAGACTGCAGCTCCGAGGCAACGGGGAAGCTGCTTCGGGGCAAGGCCTCAGCTGCAGGAGCAGCTTGCGGCTCTTCCCTGCTTCACCGACAAAACACGAACTGCGGGTACTCACGAATGGCAGCTGGCACCTCTGCACCGACCCGAACTGGGAGAAGTACTCCTTCACCTCCTCTGTGGGAAAACGCACCTGGTTACCCGGAGCCGGCGCCTCCGCGCAGCCGCGCCGCCCTGGCCCGACCCCTGGCCTGTGCCGGCACACGCGGCGGGGCCGCACAACCCCGCCAGACCCAGCAGCGGTGAGGGAGGGGAGACGGGGTGCAGACTCACTGCTCGATGCCGTCCAGGGAACCTCGGCCACGAAGATGTCGAAGAGGCGCCGGGAGCGGCGCCCGGCCACTCGCACCGCACTGGTCGCCGCCATGTCGGGACTACGGGGAGAGGGAGGGACGGAGAGCGGGAGGAGCGGCCCCGCCCCGGCCGGCCCGAAATGGCGGCGGCGGCCCTGACCCGTGAGGGCGGGGAGGATGCGTTCCGCCGGCTCTTTCGCTTCTATCGGCAGCGCGACGCGTCCGACCTGCGGGGTGTGGTGGACTTCTCCGCGCCGGGGGGCCAGGTAATGCTGGGCTGCTTCTGCCCGTGCCCCGCGGCGAGCGGGTATCAGTGCGGGGCTGAGGCGGTGTCGCTGCAGCCTCCTCTGTTTCCTTTCGTGCCCGACGCCGAATCCCCCGTGCAGCCGCTTTTCTGGCTAGAGGACGCTGCACTCTAGCGCTGAGCCTCTTACGAGTCCCTGTGGTGTTTTAAAAGTGAGGGTGTGAGTCGAGAGGGGCAGCTGGGAAGGGCCCGGGGCCCGTCTGCCCGCGGGCCCCAAAGCCGGGCTCGCCCGGGGTGCCCCGGAGCCGTGGGACGCTGCCCAGCGCGATGCCTGGGCACAGTTTTACTACTTTCGCTTATATTTACTTTCATAATGCTTATTAGCTCCCTGCACTGCAGTAGGGGATCTTTAAAGCCTCTAATAGAACCACGTGATACTTAAGCAGCAGAACGTAGGGACATAAAAAAGCCCAAGTTTCACTCTCTGAACTGGCACCGTTTCCTGGGCGTGCTGGCTCTTATCTTAGCTCTGAAATACCTGGGTGAGCTGGAATCAGCTTCCCCTCGCTGTGCTGCCTTTCTCCTAGTCAAGTTTCTTCTCCATTCCTGCTCCTGTCTAATAAATGCTTGGCTCAGTCAGGGGAATACAGTCATCAGCCCGGCTGAGTAGTAGTCATCATAGTAGTTTACTATGTCTTTAGTGAAGAAGTTTTCCTTCTCTTTTGTCAGCTCACAAAAAGATGACACATATCTGCTCAAGTGTTGTTAACCAGGGATTTTCTACTTATGAGCTTATGTCACAAAAAAGGAGTGAGGAATATAGTTAAAATGAAACTTTGCCTATTTTTTCTTAGTTTCAATGGTTAGTCCTTTTAGTGTTCTACTAAGCTATTTATTTTTCTATCTTTTCAGACTATAATTTTGCTGTTGCTAATGGAACACAAAACCTGACCCATATGAAATTATTAGAAGCATTAGAATTAACCAAGGAAGTTGTTAACATTTCAGCCTGTCTTCTTGAGCTTGCAGGAATCCTGTATTTGGTAAAGGATTACAGCATTATGGCTCTTCTGGGAAATTCAAAGTACTTGAGAACATCCTTGTGATGTGTCTTCTCTCAATATGTTTCTTTTTGTGCCTTTTACTTTCTAAGGTCGGGTGACAGCTTAGTTACTAGTGAAAACATCTTTTATTCCTCTTTCCCCCAGGTTAAAAACATCTGGCTTTTCTCTTTAAGAGCTATAAGCAGGCAGATTGGCCCAGATAGTATTTCTTCTTTTTATTTTATTTTTTTTTTCAGGAAAACTGCTTCAAGCAGTTGAGCTCTTCAGTGAAGTGTGACATACCCCATCTGCCCTGTTACCAGGCTTATTGAACTGATTCAGCACATGTAATTCTGTAGCACAGAAGGATGTCCTGTTCTCCAGAAGCCCAGGCAGTAGCTGGTGTGGAAGCACTTTGGGCAGGCAGTGAGGTGCCAGGGTTTGTTCAGAGGATGAGCCTTCCTGGGGACACTCTGTGGACAGGACTGTGAAGTCAGCTTAAGGCTGGCACTCAAAACTGCTTTTGGCAAGGAGCTGAAAAATGGGTGAAACTGACTATTGCCAGAAAGTGCTGTCCAGCAGTAGTTCAGAATTCCTCAGAAATTGTATGTATGTAATTTAGTTCTGTTGCTCAGAAAATGTTAACCAGAACTGTCAGCTGCAAAGATTTACCCATGCACCACTGCAGAGGCTGTGTGCAAAGGCCTTCATTTGATACACTTTTTAACTTGTCATAGAGAAAGTCTTGCAGTCTGTGCCTGTTTATTCCTACTGTGCTTGCCCATCTCTTTCCTTGTATGAGCCTGCACTTTTCCACTGCTGCATGGAGAGCTGGACTGGGAAACTAAGCCAGAACAAAACCAGTTTGCCTCTACCTTGCCTTCCTCAAGATATTTCCCTGTCTTAAGGGAAGAAGGGAGTGGCAACACAGTAGAATGAGTTTGGTGGGGTTTTTTCAGCAAATGTTAGGTTAAATACATGTCCTGTTGCAACTTCAGAGAGTATGTAAAGTAAATACATCTTGCCAAGCCTTGAACTGTTGGGAACAGAATTGGCAGGGTAGCATTCAGAACTGTCACAGATTCTGTAGTCCTTCATATCTGAGCTTTGGCTACTTCATTGATGTACTGCTTATCCTTCTGTAAATTAGAGATGAGAACAGTCATCTACTCCGTAGGATCATGAGCAACTTCTATTTGGAACATTCTTTGAAAGTATCAAGTGTTACAAGTATATTGCTCTCTAATGGAGGCTGATAATTACCAGAATGTTTTCTATTGATGAGGTTGTACTGTGGAAAAGGACAAATTATGATGAGTTTTTTCTGGTATATATTTACATGAGAGTTACCTTTAAGCATGGTAGCACTCTTCCTTTTAGATGTTATTTTTGGATGAGTTTTGTGTTTCTCACTCTTCTTTTAACCAGATTTGTTTTCTTTTGCCAGGTGTTCAGATCACAGCTCAGTATTTCTTCAGTCAGTGATCAAGATGCCTACAGAGCAGGATTACAGCCAGTTAGCCAGTGGAAAGCCTATGGCCTCAGTGGGTATCCAGGTAGGTACCTCTGATTTCAAGAAAAATTAAACACAACCTCATTGCTTTGAATTCATGCAGTTTCAATCTTATCTTTTCTTGTCCTGCCTGGAAAAGCTATTTTGATTTGCCTAAGTGTTGTCCTAAGTGCAGGATGAACAAATCAAGTAAAGGGTGGGATACAACAATATTTAGGAAGGTGAGGAGAGCCAGTTGTTTCACAGTGAGATCAACCAGACCATAGCTCATGAGAATGGATTCCTGTTGCCTTTGGCAGAGACTTTATTTCATGGAATCTGTTTTGTCTCTGTATGTATATGCACATTGGGTACATGGCTGAAATACAGTAGTTTCACAGTTGAAGTCTGGCATCTACTTGTCAGTGTGAGACAAGGAGTACAGTAAGTGAATAAAAGCCTTTTAGCCTATTCAGTATGCAGAAACAGAAATGTGGTTTAGGTCTGCACCTCCAGAGGTCTAGGCCAACACCCTGCTTAAAGCAGGATGAAGTTGCAAGTTAGATCAAGACACTGAGAGCTTTGAAAATTCTGGATATCTCCAAGGATAGTGATTACACACCCTCCCTGGGCACCTGTACCAATGTTTGGCCATGTTTTTTTTCCTAAACCTTATATCTAATAAAAATTGGTCTTGCTGTTATTTGTGACTGTTGTCTCTGATAATCTTGCTGTGCACATCTGAGAAGAATCTGGCTCCTCTCCTCTCTCATGCTTGTAGGTGATGCTCACCAATACCAGGATGTGTCACTTGCCCTCACTGCTGCTCACAATTTGTCCTCGAGGCAACCTGGCCTTGGTTTGGAGCTGCTCTTGACCCTAGGGCCATACTGTTGCATGGGGTTATTCTGCCTCAGGTGCAGAATTACCACTGTTGAACTTCTGAGGTTTCCTTTAGCCCATTCTTCATTTGCCAAAGTCCTTTTGAGGGGCAGCAGTAGCTCCAGCATACCCAGTGCTGCCCCAATTCAGTGTAATCTGTAAGTGAAATGAGGATGAACATCCTCTCATCAATCTTGTTGATGTAGGTGTAGCTATCAGGCTTTGCCCCAGGATCAAAGAATGCAGCTCATAACAGCTGCTGGTTAGATTTTAAATGATCAAATCACTATTCTTTAAGCCTAGTGATCCAGCCACCTTTTGCTTAGACTTTTAATTTGCCCAAAAAATTTATGGCACCCAGTTTGGCTCCAGTAGTGCTGTAGAAGACCAAGTGGAAAACTTTTCTTAAGCCAAGGTGAACATCCCCTGTTTTCCCCTTGTCTGGACATCTCACTGAAGCAGGCAGTAAGGTTGGTTAGACAAAATTTGCCTTCCATGCTGTTTGTTACAGAAGTGGCTGCCATGAAAGTTTGCTTCATCATTTTATCAGTGGTTTTGATAAGGCTGATGAGTTTGTAGTTCCCCAGATCCTCCTTATTTCAGGGATATTTGTTTGATTAATTATGTTTTTTCTCATGTTTCTTTTGGTTCATTGGGACCTCAGTCAGTTTCTGTGTGGGTTGCTTTGAAGCCAGCCTAGCATTTCTGAAACTGAGGCAGCCCTGCTACCCATCTGGCATGTTTAATACACAGGGAATTGAATAACTTCAGAAGAAAGGCTTCTGCCTCTTCTTGCCTCTCTAAATTTTTTGTACCACTTACCTGTCATATTATAGCTGCCCTCTCTTGGTCTGCTTGTCATTTACTGTCTGTCTAGTAATCTTTCCTAGTAATTACATAGGGGGTGTGGGGAATCACAGGTGTTCCACTTAACTGCATTTGTCTTCTGCTTTGGCAAAGGAAGCCTTTTACCAAATTAAAATGCATACATTGACAAATTATCTGTCCTGTTTAGAATCAAGTAATGTGTGGACTTGAAGAGAATAATATCTTATCATTTTTTCAGTTACCTTTATCTGGACATCCCAAAACAGTAGGAGATGTGTAACCAGCTGTCCCAATAGCCTTCTAAGGGCAGTAAGAATTTCTTTCGTTTTTCTGTGAGCAAATGGAAAGGAAGTAATTTAGTTTTGTCCCCACAGTACTCAATGAAATAGAAGACTAAGAAATCTGGGTGAATTTCTATTGTGGTGTCCTGAGTATGCTGGCAGGTAGCTCTTTTTGTGTTTTTATTACCACTTTCATAAGGCCACAAGGCAAGTTTGTATCCTACTGAGACTCCTAGCTTTGCTGCTTCTTTTTTTCATCTATTTTTGTCTCTGTTAATTTGATATGACTGAGAAATTCAAATGACACAGTAGGCCAAAACCTTAAAACCTCCTTTTCCTTTGTTCCTCTTATACCCTTATCTCTCTTTACATGTGGGTTTTGT
The DNA here is from genome assembly GCA_013400315.1 of Bombycilla garrulus. Classification (NCBI taxonomy): domain Eukaryota; kingdom Metazoa; phylum Chordata; class Aves; order Passeriformes; family Bombycillidae; genus Bombycilla; species Bombycilla garrulus. The sequence goes on from VXBU01017397.1 coordinate 23,857, forward strand.
GTTGGTGAGTCTTACTGAATTACAGTCTGAGAGAGAGTGCCTTGATTCTCATTGCAGGTACAGTACAGATTAATAGCATCTCTCACTTGGGCTGCTGCTTGAACCCTGCCTGAGGTGCCTGGCTAAATGAATGTGCAGAATAGCTGTGTGTTCATTTTGTTTTGTTAATTAACAGCAAGCAGTTTGGGATATAATTTGACTTTCATGCCCCTTTCTGAGTGTTACCATATGGAAATGCAATATGGATACAACCAGACTTACCTGGAAATAAGCATGAAGCAAAGGGGAGGACACTTTACATTACCAGACACTTGCTCAGCCCAGAGACGTGAAGTACCAATAGGAAGACTGTATGACAGTACGAGTTCAGAGACAGGGATAAAGTTAGTTTGCAGCATAGAAAAAGTAGGCCAAAATTCCTTTAACTTCTCTGGGCTTAAGAGAAAAGCCATGCTGAATAATTTAAGAAATAAAACTTACTCCAAAGCAATTGGATTTCCATGTTCTTACTCCTTTATCTCCTGTAATCAATATGCCTTACATAGATACGTCCTTTATTGTAATTTTTGTTTGCACCAGTGTTGGCTGCCCTCTCTGCCTTCTACCTTGTGCCACCATTTGTTTTTTTCTGAAAAAAAACAGTAAGAGTTTTAACTTAACTATAATAGATTTAATCTTAATAGATTTCAGCTTATATGCAAAGTCAATGGTTATATGTCTAAGGGTTTTTCTCACTACTCTGACTCCTATTCTTTGCTCTAGATTCAGAAAAAAACCCAGGGAAACACCTAATCCTACTTTGTCTCCCTCCTCTCCCTTTTCCTTTGTGGTCAGGGTTTATTTTCATACCAAACCCTTTCCTCCCGGGCTGCCAGCGTCACTGGGTGAAGCAGTGTCTCAAGCTGTACCCTGAGAAACCCAATGTCTGCAACCTGGACCTGCACATGGCTCCTGAGAAGACTGCTGACCTGTGGGGACAGAGCAAGGAGCAGCTGAAGTAAGTCCACTATCACCTTTTGTGCTCAGAACTCATGGAGCCAGATCTCACCTTTGAGAAGGTCTAAGAAAAGTGAGCAGGGAAGGGAAGCTGGAGGTGATTGTGTACATGCTGGCAGAATGCAGATGGTGTCAGACATGCCAAGTTAAAGATGGATATTTCATGGCTTCATGTGCATGCTTGTTAAGTCTCTGCTTTCATTCTCAATGGGATTTTCTGGTAGCATATTGTTCTAAAGCCACTGGTGAAATGTTAAATAGTGACCCTGGCTGATGTGGAGCTGTGAAGTCCCTCCAGACCTCAGTTTTCCTGAGGCAAAACAGATCCTTTCCAAAACTCCCCACAATAGCACTTCTTCCCAGTCAGCTCTTAGACCCAGTACACTAACTGAAATGCTGTTAGCTGTACTTTCTTGAACTTCTTAAATCTACCAGTTTCTGTGTTCTTACTTTCTAAAGTATTTCTTTTGGTTTGGTTTTGTTTGTGGTTCTTCTTAATTCAGCATGAGATTGAATCAAATGTATCAAATGTACCATTATAATGGCAATCCTGTTTAATCTGAAAGATTCCTTCACATTCAGAATTCTGTGGCTGATGTAGCTGCCTTTCCTCCACTTAATTTGGAATTTAATTGAGAATTTGTCTGAGTTTTGAAGTCAAGCAGAAAGTTTTATAAAGCTTGAACTTCAATAAAGTTACCTGTAAAAATATATATAAGACAGACTGTTTACGGTACACAATCTTTTAGCTATTTAGGTATTTATCATTACCTTATTGATTTGACTGCTCATTTTTCATAATGATTGTTTTGTGTGCTGGTGCAGCCAGAGTTCCCTACAATTCTCATCTTCAACCTCAGCCTCTTGGTGAGGTTGACATGCTGAGATTTTTTGTCAAAAAAACTCTTGACATCAACAAGACATAGAATGGCAAAGGCAAGATTGGGACTTCTAACTGTTTGCACCCAGGAGAGAAGATATACTCTCACTTGTATTTTCCAGGCTCAGTCAGAATTAGTTACAGAAATGTAGACATTGTTTTTGTATTCTATCAAGAGTGAAAGATTAATCTGTGAAAGGATTGTGCCTTGTGCCCAGTGGCTGAAGAAAGTGGGGTACTGTTCCAGTTTGACAGGCCTCTCCCAGCAGGAGCTCCTGCATGCACAGAATGATCCAAACAGAGGTTAATTTGCAGCTGAATCCAGTTCAGTTGAAAACAGTGTTGGGAAGAGTGATGGCTGGCAGCAACCTTGGCAGTTTTATGAAGTACTTACCTGAGTCTTCCAGTGAGCAAACTGCTGTATTTGTGGTTATACCTTGAGGCAGCAGATTAAACTAGCCAGCCTCTCTAGTATCTGGAGTGAAAGCTTTTCAGGGAAACAGTGCTTAACTAAAAAGAGGTCTGTTTCTGAGGTAGGTCACAACTTTAAGGCTGTTTAAAGCCATCAGGATAGTGCATGCATGTGCTTGGGTCACAGCTTATGTGCTCTTTTCAGGATGCAGGAATCACAAGGTAGGGTGAATCTGTACAGTTCCTAGACATACATGCTATGCTTTCCTCACAGAGTGGAGTCCCTGACTATTTTATTTATATCTGAGTATTTACATCTGGTGCTGGGGACAATTAAAAGCATAAAAGGGAATACAGCATTCCCACAAGGGAGATACAGATATATATATGTATGTCCATCCTTGTGTATAAGGAAAAGGCTGGAGGTATTTTATAGATGCAGTGAGTACCAGCAAAGAAAGAAACAAGCAATGCTCAGACTAAAGCTCCCATGCTGTCCAGTCTTTTTCTAACACAGTTACACCAGACCTTTTCTGTGCTTTCTTGTGGGACCTCATTGTACTCATACTTTCCCCTTCTTAGCAATTACATATGAAATCACATGTAAAATACCATATTCTGGGAACAAAGGCTTCCCACACACATTTGGGCTCTTGCTGTTCTGCAAACGCTCTAGCACTGTAGCAAGAGGGCACTTTCAAAAGGCACATGGTAAAATTGTTTCATTATGAGCATTGTTTGTCAGCTGAAAGATGTACAGGAGCAAACTGTGGGCTCTCCCTTTTCTAAATGCTGTGTTACCTGCTTGTGGGCTACACAAATTGTTCCAAGCAGCGTGTATTTGACAGTTACTGTGTTGGTATTTATGGTAATTGCAGTTGCTGTTACTCTGTGACAGATGGAAATTGAAAAGACTATTTTCAGTAGTCAGTGAGGTAAGAAAAATTAGTAAAGGCAAAGAAACTGGCCTTTTACTCCTGTTCCTGGTTTATTTTAGGAGCTATCACTATGGCATAGTTGAAGGGCAGGAACAAGCTCCATATCCAGGTAGAAATGCACATTAAATGCAGATGTTTGGCTGAGACTTGACCATGGCAGCACAAATATCAATCTTTTTTTTTGTAAAAGAGAGCATGTCATGCTGAACTAATGAGGCTATAAATGAGAGCCAGCCGTCTGGTACTACTGTTTATCTACTGAATATATTTCCCTTTTCTATCTTTTTTTTTTTTNATATGTGACTTGGCTTGAGAAAAATACACCGAAATTGCTGGAATGAGTAGACTAGAAAATGTGTACCTTCCTTTTTGTATTTGTCATTAACATATTTCTAGCTGATTTATTTATTTATACTCTGCAACTTTTCAAGGGCTTTTCCATAGTCTGTACTAGATGCCTCTCCTTGAAGCTGCTTCTTGCTTTCATCACCTTTAAGTAAGAATGGTAAATTGGTGTGTGGCTTCAGACCACTCAGTCCCTTTACTTCAGGGTTGTCACATGAGAAGAACAGTTCTTTGTCCTGCACAGCAGTCTGGATAAGGGGACACCTGCAGTCTGGTGGTCATAGCTAGAGAATTCTTGCTTTTTACTCAGAGTCAGTCCATCCTAAGGACATTTTATCAAAGTACCAAGCAGTAGAACTAACCCTCCTTTGCAGTATTAGGCAGCATGCTCTGCTTCACTGTCAGGCAACTCATTTTCCTTTCTTGTAATTTTCCATTAAGTGCCTAGAATATTTTTTCCCTTGCATTTGCAGCTTTCAGATCTTCAGATTCTGGTCTTTCACTTTCAAGCGCTCAAATAGGACATGTTTAATTCTGATTTCTTAATCTGCACTGCTCATTGGTTTTCCATCCAATAATCTCGTAGGTACCATGTTGAAAATACAAGCTTTGAAACTGACAACAGTTGGCAGTAGGCCCCATAGCTTGCACACCTTCCATTAACTAAATTTTCGAGGTCTTTGGAGGAAGGAGGTATTGGCACTGAAAATAAAAGTTGAGCATTGATCGGTTTTAAAAGCATTGACTGGTGTTAATAGGCTGTGAAATGGATGAGTGAATCTCATCACTGTATGCTGCATTACCAGAAAAGCCCTCAGAAATTAACAGATATCCTGTTTCTTTATATTCTGTCTTTGTAGAAGGAAAGGTTCCAGTAAACGGGAGCCCAGGAGCCTATTGGAGAAGCTGCGCTGGGTGACCCTTGGTTACCATTATAACTGGGATACTAAGGTATTGAGATGAAATTCTTCTCCATTTTTCTTAGCCATAAGCACTCAGAATGGCAAACAGAGAAGGACATGATGGAATAAAGTCTTTATGATCCTACAAGACAGTTTTGAGCAAAGGCACCAACAAACTGTGCTTTTAAGAACATTTTGATCTGTATTGGTTTACTGTGAAGGGTTTAACAGCAAAGCTCCATTGCTGCATTCTTTCCTTTGAACGTTAACATGATAGCATATGCTCAGCTCTAAATAATAATAACAGCTTTTACTATTTTAGGGTAAGTGGCATTTTTACCTACCAAAAGGGATGATTACAAAAGCATTGCTAACTACTTAAGCTGGGTGTGACTTCTGGGAAACTACTCTTCTTTGGTGGGGTGAGCAGGAGCAAGAAGAGACTGCTGCTCATGGGATTTTGAGCTTAAATGAGTCTGAACCACTCAGCATTCTTACCAAGTAACAGCTGTTTTGAGGATCCTAATCAAAATAAACTTTTTTTTCATGAGACTGAGATGGATGGAGGCTGATAAACACTGGCAGAGTGAATATGTATCTTATCTGTATATTGCAGATAACCAAATCTGCTTGCAGCCTTTTATTTACCAGATCAACCTGTTACTGGATGGCCTTAATAAAAGTTTGATTATTATCTTCCAGTCCTCTCAGAATGACTTATGGGAGAGAGAAAAAGTTGGTTTGCAATTATTTCCTACTTGTTATTCATGAAGGAATAAAGATGCTTGTTTTGGAGCTCTGTTGATGAGCTACAGAACTGTTTTTCCATTGGCTTTAGATTGTGGCTGAGAAGATTTCAGGATGTTGGTCTTACTAGTCCTACTGATTTCAAGTTTAGCATCTAGATAAAATGATTAACTTCACAATTAGTTGAATCCCTGACAGTCTCAGCCTAGGCCACAAATTTAATGGTCGGAGGTAAATTTGCTGTGGTTCTGCCTGTGTTGTGGTCATTTTCTAGGAAAATGTGATGTCCTTCTCCATGACTATCAGCCAGGCTTTTGAGTTCTTTTTCAGTGTTTGTTTCCAAGTGTATTTGCTGCTCTGATGTGTTGGGTGTGGCTTTCTTTTTTTTTTTCCCTGCCCTCTCCTCCTTCCAGAAGTACTCAGCAAATCACCACACTCCTTTCCCCTCAGACCTCGCATTCCTATCAGAACAAGTGGCTGCAGCCTGTGGGTTTCGGGGTTTCCAAGCCCAAGCAGGGATCTTGAACTACTACCATTTTGACTCTTCACTGGGAATTCATGTGGATGAGTCTGAGCTGGACCATTCTCGGCCCCTGTTATCATTCAGGTGAGTCAAGGAAAGCACACTTGGGTGTTAAGAAAGATCAGTGTATTTTTTGTTGGGTTGCATGTGGCTGTAGGAAGGCAGTATGATGTAGTTTGCTAATTGGGTGTATAATCTTCACTCTCAGAAGATTTGAATAGCAGAAGGCTGTAGGTGAGGGATGTAAGTTTTTCATTAAGGACAGTTTGAATACCATGGATGTAGTGCCTGGAGTGAAGAGTTCTTTTGCAGAGAGCACAGTTCTGTTTTAAAGCAGCAAAGTGTCAGGTGGGTACTAAATAAATATCTCAGCAGAGCTTCAAACCTGGCTGGGCAGTTGCTCGCACTGTGCCTGTCTTGAGCCAGATCTCTTAGTCTGTTTGCCATGTTCCCACCTAAAAGTCATTCTTAGGAATCCCTCTGGTGATTGCATGATTGTGATTGCTTGAGGTGGTTTTTATGAAGGAATTTAAATACTGATATTCTCTTACTGTACAGAAAATTGTTCTCTACCTGAACTTGTTTTCTCTTCTCTCTCCATCCTTACACCATCTCCAGTTTTGGGCAGTCCTCGATATTTTTGCTCGGGGGCCTGAAGCGGGAGGAGGCCCCGACGGCGATGTTCATGCACAGCGGGGATATCATGGTGATGTCCGGCTTCAGCCGCCTGCTGTACCACGCTGTCCCCCGGGTCCTGCCCAACCCCGAGGGGACAGCTCTGCCCTCCTGCCTCGAGCAAGCTCTTCCTGCAGACCTTCCTGCTGGCTCAGTCCTGGAGCCCAGCTCTGATGAGGATTGGCAGGTGTGTGCCAAGTACCTGCAGTCCTCCCGTATCAACATGACTATCCGACAGGTGTTGGCTGAGGGTCAGAAATTTCCAGAGGAATCTGGGACAAATGGAAAGGGCCAAGCACCCTCTGAAGACAGTTGTCATGAGAACAGCAAATCCAAAAGACATAAACCAAACACAGTCAGCTGAGACCAGGAGATCGTACTGACATGGTCGAGACAGGCAATCTCCATGTGGAATGAGGAGCTGCTGTAATACTGGAAGTCAGTTGTCTGTACTGTGGTTAATAAACTTGTGCAGAGTAAATGTAGTCCTTCATGCTGTGATAAATAGGTGGGAGGAGAAAAAAGAATTTAAAAGGAAAAAGAAGGATAAGTTCAAGTCTGGGACTCAGGAGATTAACTCTGTTGGTATTTTGTTGCAAATGTTTACTGTACTGTGTTTCCTTTAAAATACTGTATGTCAGAGAAGTTTAAGCTTGGTTAAGCTTAAATGGTTTAAGCTTTTGGTGAAGCTTGGTTTAAGCTTTAGAAGGGATGCTTATAAAGGATTTTGAAATCATTGGGCTGGGAGTGTTAGCAAAAGATACATAATTGCTATGTGATAGAGGATCCTGTTGGGCTTGTAAAGCTCAGCTGAAGCAAAGTAACAAATATGAATGAGAATAGGCTGCTATGGGTGTAAGACCTATCTGCAATATTTTCAAGGTAATTACTTTTACAGCAAAAAATGGGTTCAGTGGTCAGAAACTGGCAGCTCCCTCAAGCAACACCTGCTGTAAGCTTGCTGTAGTCCTGTGCTCCTTTTGCCTGCTTGCATCCCCTCAGCTGCAGCAGAATCTGCTTTTAGAATGGTACTGAACATCTTTTCTCAGATTTTAGAGAGAAACCTTTGGGAGCAATATCTGTTAGAATATCTAGTAGCTCCCAACTGGATCTCCTCCCAGTAGTATGTGACTGAGCCCAACATTGTCACTCTTTCAAAACTGCCCTCTCCTAAGTGCCTGTGTGTTGCAGTTCTCCAGTCCCAAGCTACCATCTGTAAGGAACAGGATGACTTGCAAATCAAAGCAATGAAGCTGTAAATTATGTACCTAAAAAATTAATCAGTGATTATCTCTGTCACCCAAAGATAAATATATTGAAACAAAGGAAAGCACTAGCTTTTGTGCTAGTCCTTTTTAAGATTCAGACCTTCCTATCTACTTTTTAATGCAGTTTTAATTGTTGGAGTGGAATGCACTATCCCTGGGGTATTTTTGTTGCACTTTCCCAATGAATAAACTCACTTGGTTTTTAAATTAAAGATCTCTATCAGTTTTGGGCTGGCTATTTTCTTCTTTTCTTTTTCTCCTTGTTAGTTGTTTCAGTGTATTGTTAACGCTGCTGTATTTCTGGTGCAGTTCCCTCCAGGCTTTTGGATCTACTGCCTGTGCAATCTGCCAGTTCCTGTGGAGGAGCCCTGCATGTGTCTGCAGGGCTGCTTTGCTTCTGGGCAGTTCAGGGTTTGTTGGGCAGTTGCAGAGGGCTGTTGCCTGCAGTATCAAAGTCCAGTTTAACACATATGTGGCAGCTTTTCCTCATGGGTGAAGTGTCTGGTCTGCTTATTTCATAGGAGGTGAACGTGTGTTTGCATGCGGTTAATTCCTTATACAATACTGCAAAGAGTTCCAGTAACTCAAAGTCTAAAATAATTAGATATGAGTTTTAATATCTTATTTTATGCTAGATGTGTATCCCTTCTGTAGCCTGGGCCTGGTATCTTTACAGCTGAGCCCTAGGAAAGTGAATATATTATGCAGAGAGGTTACAACATGCCCAGAAAGGAAAGTTGACCGAGTCAAGCTCAGAAAGCAGCAAAGCTCCCTTAATGGTACCTGAAGATGGAGAAGGATGGAGAGGAATACCTGTTTTCCTGACTGAGAAGGCAGACTGACTGTTCTTCACTCTGGAGAAGGAAGCAAAGATTGTCTAACTCACTCATCTCTGATGAGACAAGACTGAGTCATGAATGTAGAAGGTGGTGAACAGGAGCTGGTTTCCTTATCTCACAGGCTGAACTGTAGGTCCATAGTTTTCATGTATTTTGTTCCCTATAAATATATAACAGATTACAAGCAATCATTTATTCCGGATTCCGTTGTTCCTGTGGTTCAAGGACAAGAACCCATACTGTTTATCCTTTGCAGTTAAAAATGGTAGTAAATGCTGCAAATTACTGATAGCAATTGGTCCTGAGAAGTATCCAGTCCATTGAAGCCTTATGTTTAGATGTGACCAAGTTGAGAATTTGCTGAGTTACTTGCAAGTCAAGCTTTTTACCTAACGCTTCTGTAACCCAGCCTTGATCTAATTCTGTATCCCACACCCAGAAAATGAAAAGTCCAAGACCCAGAAATGGCCATACAGGAAGTGACCCAGGAAAAAAATCATCCATGTACCAAGAGAAACAACAATAAGAAGAGGGAATTTCCTGAACTGCCAGCCTAGCAGGATCATTGGTTCTGTGACCAGAGCAGAGAGGTGTACAAGTGAGCAAACCACAAAACTTCTGCAGGCTCTGCAACCTGCGCTTCCAGAATATAATTTCAAAGAGGCACTAAGTCCTGGGAAGAAGGCAGGGAAGAGGGTTGCACCCAGTAATACACTCAGGAACCATTGACCTACTTCACACAGCTTCCAGAGTCTGACATTTGCACCACGTTTCCTTGGGTTTGTGATGATATTAAAGGATTTTTTCACAACACTGATCAAATTTTTTGTATCTTTAGGTACCACACATAATTCCATGTGTTCGTATGGGTGCATGCTGAGATAATCTCTGTAGTTTGTAATTCCTCTGAGGGAGAGGAGGGAAAGAAGAGGACATCTGGACCAATTCTGCAAGAAAATTTATGTAATGAGTTGATTACAGAAAGATAAGCATGCTTTTCTTTCAAAGCCACCTGGAAATGAAGCACATTCTTTACCATATGTATGCTGTTAATTATGTGATCTATAGATAAAGCTAGCTGTCCAACAATTGCTGCTTTTTATTTTAATCAAGAATAAAGGCAAAATAAATCTCCAGTTAAATGAGAAAGTGCAGTGGGATGAATACTGGAAGCAGACAAGGAAGCTGCTTACACAAATGAAAAATTTTCAGTCCTCTTGAGAGAACTGTGCTAGAACAGTTCAGTTTACAACTGGACTGCTGGCTAGTGCCCAAAACAGATCTATTGCATGGCCTCTCCACACTGCCAGACAGTAATTTATGGGCAAGGCAGTCCCTACAGCTGTGCCTGCTGCTGGAATGATGCTGATCTCAGGTATTTTTCCTTTCTTTGAGAGCTTGTTGACATTTTTTCCTCACTGTTTCACAGCAGATATTTCTACAGACTGTAGTAAGGTGCACCTAAGCTCCTCTATTTTGCTGTGTGCTCTGCTGAGCTGGTAGGTAGAGAAAAAGTGGCTGGGAAAGGAAGCTGGGTAGGGACTGCCAAGACAGTGGCAATTCACACTGCACAGCTGGGGTGAAGCTGGCCAGCATCTTATGTTGTGCAAACAGCAGCTCAGATCTGTCTTGTTCTTTTCATATAAGTTAGTCTCTGCATCACACCTGAAACAGGATAGATTTAACACAGAAGAGAGACTTGTCAGTGATAAGATTGTCTTCTACTTAATTAGGGTGCAAAATTAATTGAGCAATAATTCAGAGTGCTCTAAGCAGACTTGAGTTCTGATGGAATCGTAAAACTTGCCTGAGTCTGAACACATTACCTCAAAAAGTTAACAGAACTACATGGCCTGCAGACAGTAATGATCTAGAAAAGTGTGTTGATAGAGGCCTCAGAAGACCTATATATAAAAGGCTCTTTTTTTTTTTTTTTTTTTTAATAACCTTTATGCAAGAAGAGACTTAGAGAAAACCAGTGACAGTCATCCATGGTCTGCTGATGCCTCCATAAATCCTAAAGACCAAAGCTGGTTGAGAATAATCCTTAGCATAGTGCTATAGATCTATGGGAGGCACAAGATGTGTCTGACACAAGTTCAAAAAAAAAGTACAAAAAAAAAAAAGTACAAAAAAAATTTCATTATTTATACTCAGCAAATAATAATCACCTTAATAAAACCATTTTTCTATACAAGGAATTGAACAATGACTAAGAATGTGTTCATATGTCCTCTGGTGAAGTTGAGGTGAGATAAAAGTAACTACTCTTAAAGTGACAGCTTTTCTCATACAAGCTGTTTTCTTGCATCCTCATCAGGACAGAAGGTAAAGGAGCAGAGAAATGGTGGCTGAAGGGATCTCTGGAGGTGTCTAGTCCAACCTCCCACTAGGAATTCGTGCTATTGTCTACACGAGACTTAGAAACCTTCCATGATGGAGACTCTACCACTTCTTTCAGTAACTTGTGCTCAGTGCTGTCATACTCACCTTAGGAAGAAATTTCACCCAAGTTTTCCAGAATACAACCCCCATCCATTCTCTCTGCCTTTTTCTTACTTCCTTACCAAACCAGGAGTTTGCTTCCACTCTCCTTGTAACTCTCCTACAAATAACTGAGTGTACTATTAGACCATCTCCACTGGATCAGGGGTGAAGGAGAGAGGAGATAAAGTCTGGAAAAGCCTGTAGTAGCTTTCCCTCTTTTCAAAGTTGAGGTGTTTATTCCTCTGGGCGAGGAAGCAAAATCTTTAACCTTGTGGAGACACTTCCCATCTTGTTTCTACCAAGTCAGTAGAGATCATTCTGTCTCTGACCTTTTCCTGTGGGGCTCTTGAATGTCCTCTTCTACAAAATCCCCATGTGTAGTGGACTCTCCCCTGAGCTCTCTGTGCCTGACCCTTTTTGTCCATGTAATCATACATCTCAGCACTGGGGCTGTGCCTTCCTTCACCATCGCTCGGTGCTTATTTCCTTAACTCAAGAGCTCAATGCTGCTGCTGCCTGCTCACAATACAGCTTTTCTAGTCTGTTTCATGATCCCAAAGCTCTTCCTAAGCATAGGTCTGGACCATCAGCCCTTGGAAGCTCAGAAGCAAGACCAGTTCATAACAAAATGTGGGGAAACTGAAACAGAGGTAATGTGAGGTGGCATTCACACTTCTGTGTAGAAATGGTGCTTAGGGACGTGGTTTAGTAGTGGACTTGGCTGTCGACTACAGCTAAGGTTTAACTGTAGGTGTTAGGTTTATGTTTGATGATCTTAGAAGTATTTTCCAACCTAAATGATTTTATGTATCTATGAGGCACAACGACACACTCTCCAAATATCCTTGTTGAACTATGTATAGAGAATAAAATGTGAGTCAGCCTAGAAGACATACGGTCTCTTTCTCCTCTGATGTTGAGAAGTCAGTATTTTACTTTAACTTTCAGCTTCCTTGTAGGTGAATTTAAAATACTCACTCTGTATTTACTGAGGAAGGCCAGAAGAATCAATAAAGGCCTTGGCTTTCTAGAGGTGATCATCTCACCAATCATTTCCTCCCCTGTTCTGTGCTAAAGGCTTAGATAAGAAGGTTTTGTTTTTGTTTTCTTTCTCCTTAATGGATCAGTTTCTTAATTAGGGTGGGGGAAAAATGACTGCAATTTTACCGTGGCAAATTAAAACTAAAATGAGGTGGCAAAGAGCAGGATCTAGAGGGAAGGGGGGGGGCAATCAGAGACAGCTATTGATTTGGAAATGATGGAGTAGCCAAAAAAGAGCACACAGCCTGGAAAGAAGACTCATCTTTCAAAGCACTGTTCTTGCTGAAAACAATCAGTTCAGGCAGAGGTGTTGGTTGATGCTAAAGCTTTGGAGTTCAATTTGTTTCCAGACAGAATTTAAATTTTGGAAAGACTCACTGGTTCATAATGGGATATGTTTCTTAGACAAATTCTGAGGTTATGAGAACTAGGAATCATGGAATGGAGCTGAAAAAAAGTAAACCTGAGTGGAGCATCAAGAAATTTTTAGCAGCAGTGGTAACAAAAAAACCTTTGGGAATAGTTTCTTCCAAGGACAAAGTGTCACTGCTCACCATGGCCTGGGCAGGCAGAGAAATGGAAAAAAACCTACACTGAATATGAGACAAGCACCAAAATCCAACCACACCCTCACTACCAGGTGTTGAGTAGCATGTCCCATATTTTCTAGAAGAGAGAAAATTGATTTGGCATCATCTTATCTGGTCCCAGTGGCTGAGACCAAGCTTAGATACAGCTTTCTGCCATTCCACTAAGTGCATTTTCATTTTCACTGGCCTTTTCCCCCTTGGCTTTTCAGACAACATTCCTCTAAGATTAGAGTCAGATGTTAGCCTGACCTTTTGTCAAATATTACCAGCACCTGGAAAGGCTGTCAGAGAACTGCACCAATCTTGTGATGATGGTTTAAATTTGTCAGGTTGTTGCTATGATGAAACCTGACTTGGGAGAATTGCTGATTGTCAGGTGTCTATGACAGGTCAGGAAGGTTTTAGCCACACTACTGCAAATAATCTGCAGCCAATCTAAACCCTGCTGAATGCTGCACACAAATAAGCCTCTTTCCAGTCCACATAGCTGAAAACACACCTCAGGCCCTTTTAAGGCAAGGCTTTTCTTCCACCTTGTAGGAAAACTTCTGTTCTTTGTAATGACATTGCTCCATCAAACCCTCATCACAAGGCTAGTGAAAAATGGGCATCGCTTTTGCTTTTGGCACAGCTTCTAGGAGGATCTGCTCCATGATCTCCCCAGGCATAAAGGTGAGGGTCACCAGCTCTCCAGTCCCCAGACCTGTCAAATATGAGTGTAGGGGTATGATTGTCTCCAAGCCCTTCCTGGCCCAACACTGTGATTATGCTCCAGGAGAGATCTGTGTTTGCCATGCTGTTTTGATGGTTCAGCACTACCTGAGCTGAAAGTCGAACAAGTCTGTAGACAGCTCCTGGCTTACATAGGAGTCTTGAGCACCCAAGCAAGTCTTGCATAGTCTTATTACTACCACTGTCAAATTCACTAGCACTTCTTCCCTTCTTCCAGCTCAAAATGATAAGGAAGAAACTAAAGGAAAGGAGGATGCCAGGTGAGCAAGCATAAAGAAGTGAAGATACGGTACGCTCTTTCTGTTCCTGAGGCCTACACAACCCCGCCTGCAGCTGCAAGCATCACTGCACACCATTCTGGAACAGCACAGGGGCTCAGTGCTGAGGGCTGCAATCTTTGCCTCCACAGATGTTTAATACTTCCTTTCCCCGAATTTCACACTAGAAATGCTTTTTTTTTCACATGGCATGAAACCGACTGAGAAACCATGGGTCCCATCTGGAGAGTGACTGTGCAAGTACTTTGTGTTTGATTCCATGAATATTATTTTCTGCAGAGAAAAATGTAAGAGAAAGAAGCATTAGTCACATACATGCTTAATTGAGATCTAATAGTCAAGGTCAGTGCTCAGCCCAGAATAGATAGCAGAAGCCTCCTGTGATATATTTTTGTGATGAGAGGTTCATAGCACACAGACTGATCTATTACTGGGTTTCACTATGAAAAATTTAGCTATCTCCTGGAATATGCTCAAATCTATTTTGCATCATTTCCTTGCTTTTTCATTTAAAAATATCTTTCCAATGAGACCTCATGACCATGCAAATTAGCGAGTCTGTGCTCTGTGGAAAGATTGCTGAACCTCCACTGAAGTGCAGCTATTTGTTCTCTTGCCAGCCCTCTGCAAGATGACAATACCTGTTTGTCAGTGTCTAGAATGCTCTTCTGTGATTTAAACAAAAACCCTTTCAGAGAAAAGATGAGTACTCAAGGGAAGATGCTGCAATGGGCACATCAGTGAGGAGAAGCTCTGGACCTTTGCCTTGAGCTGTGTTCTGCACGTCTGCAAAATACCAGTGCAGCAGAAGTGACACCATGGCCTCTTGCTGGTCTACAGCACCTCCCTGGTTTCCTGAGGTACTCCAGCCTACAGGACCAGCATGACCATCTACTTGGTTTCTTCTTTCCAGCTTTTTCACACGGGTCTGTGCAGGATGCATCAGTGTTGCTCCCCAAACCAAACATCTCCAAACATTTTCAGTCCACAAAGCCTTTCCTCCTTTAAGTTTTACTCAGAAACCACAAAGTAACCATCTCCCCAAACCTCTAACTGAGAACACAGGAGAAATATGATTTATAATAGCCTCACAGACCACTTAGAACTAGAGAACTGATGAAAGAAAGAAGGCTTCTGAAGATGAAAGGAGTAAGGTCTCTGAAGATGAAATACAGAAGTCTTTGAGGAACATACCTCAGCACCTGTGGCACCTGAAAGAGGCAGCTGTACTTTCTTCGCCAGGAAAACTGCACAGGACATGATTTGATCCAAGTAAGAACAGAGGACACGTTCCGTGTGGGTGCTACAAGCAAGTGTAAATACACTGGGTGCAAAAAGGCTTTATGTTCTGGTGCACATTTGTTTTTTGTCTGTCCTTGGAGTCTGACAGTATCCATTGTGGGTGAGCTCCAAGCTCCTGGTGGCACCGGGATTGGAGTTGTTCCCTGCGATGCTCCCTGGAGCACCTCTTGTAGCACGGGTGCAATGTCCCCCAACACACAGCTCTCTGCACACCTGCAGGTTGTGTCTAAGGGCTGGCAGCTGCCTCAGAGGACACTAAGAGGACACACAGTGCAAGAAACCTACTGGGGCACAGTAATTCGAACCACTGCAGTGTAGGAGGTACCCAGACAGCAGCCCCTTCTACTGAAAGATGGAGTGAAACCACTCTCTGTCCCGGGATTTACCATTCTCCCAGTCTGGAGACGGGGCAGCATGGTCCTCACCCTCTCCAAAAAGAAGGAGACAGAGTTTGGGGGTTTTAGAGCAACGCACAGATATTACTGCCTGGAAGCCTGGCATCTGTCAGGGGGAGCAGCGCGCAGTCGCCATGGTAAATCCTCGCCTCATTTCACTGCCAAGTGACCTCGCGTGGTTATTTGTAGCCATTCCCAGCACAGCAACCCCCTGCCCGCGGCACACAGCTACACAACACATCCCCTGCCCGGGGATAGCACACAGCACTGCGTGCGAGCTGAGCAATTCACACCCCTTCAGCTCTCTCCCCCTCGTATCACCTCTGCCTCTAGATACCCACCCAGTCTGCTCCTACAGCTACAGGTCCCTCTGCTGCACACATAAAAGATGCTCTGAGAGCACAAGATCAGCACATGCTCAGCCAGGCACCAAAAAATGCACCCACCCTGTCTCCCCCAGCCTTGCCACCACAGGACTCTTGTACAGTTAATTCTTAGGTGCATTTTGTTTTCATGCTGTGGCATGAACAAGGAATAGACTCAGCTTTGTCCCATTCATTTTCCTGTTTCTGCCTCTGAAAAAAAAATGAAAATAAAAAAAGTCCCAGAGAAGCAGATCTATAAGGAGAAGCCGGAATGCCTCTCTACAGAGCCAGCTTATGGGAAGCTGGTGATCTGGTAATTCAGTGCTCCTGACTGAACCCTGCTGCTCACATTTCTTGGCAAGTAACTACTGGAAATCAATCTTAGTACCGTTTCTCCTCAAAGCACCCTGTGGGTCCCTGCAGGATGCCCAGGAGGTGAGCAGAAACTCCTCAGACATACACACATGACAGCTCCAGCTAACAGGGTCCGTGGGAGTCAGCAGGACAGACTCGGTGAGGCCTCAAGTGTTATTACATGGTGTAAGTGTCCTTTTCTGCCTTGGGCAGTGGTGATTTTTAACAAGCATGAAGCAAAGGCACGCAGTCAGGGATGGCCCATGACTGAGGGTTGCAGTCACCTGAGTCTGACAGGGCTGCTGACAACCAAGAGCCCCTTGTCACTGCTACACAGCTTGCGTGCTCTATTCACGTGGCCTACAAAATGCTATTAGAAGTGCTTCAGGCAAAACGTTTCCCTTGGAGAGCCAGCAGGGTTGTTTGCCCATCTCCTTTTAGACCTTTATTCCTCTTTGTGAATCTTTCAAGCTTGTTGACTTCAGCTCTCCTTCTCCTGAGGTCCCCTACCCTTCCTAAAAGCACCTCAGTGTCACCATCCTCGAGCCTGAATGCCCTAATCTGAGTGTGATCCAGCTAACACAACCAGACATCTGTATATGTGTGAGGAGAAAACTGAAATGAGATTTCCCCACCTGACGGCCCCATCGTCTCTGGACAAGACATCTCCAATTCTCTCAGGACTGCTCAGGGTTGCACATCTCATCCTCCCCTACCTCTGGGAAGTGACAATTCACTTTCCCATCGTTGCTACCTGCACACTTGGCTGTGGCTGAGCTCATGTGCCTCCGGAAGCACTGGCCCCGTTTTTAGCCCAGCAGAGGAGGTGGGACCCGGGCAGATCCATGGTGCTCGCAGAGCCCACAACCAAGCCCACAGAAAGCACCTGATGCCTGAGCACACACTTCCCTCTCATGGCCATGCCCGATACAGCAACAACGCGGGCCTGCAGCATCTTCACTGGAGATGGGATTTTCCTATGAATATTTATGAATTTCCCATGAATTTACACCAATGAAACAGTTCCCACAGTTTCTTATTCCACCTGCTGGACAAAGACACGTCCCCCCTGCAGTTGAGGCTCAAGCAGAGAGTGAGCTTTGCAGCCCTGTGGCTGCTGCTGAGCAGCACACACTGTGAGCACTGTGAGTGGGAACATCACACTGCCTCTCTGATGGAAGGCCAAGTGTCAATCCCTGGTCCTGGGGTAGATTTCTAGATTTCCACTCTTGGTAGCGCACAGCCTCTGACATTTTGCATCTCCTCAAGTTAAGTATGGCTTTTACTTCCTTTGACTTTGAAGGGAAAGTTTTTAACTACCTAGTTATGGGTAGTTAAGGACTCTGTTAAATTTCTCCCTTACCCCATTTCACCATGTGACAAAGTCTCTCTCTCTCCTATCTGTAATAATATGCTTGCCAAAAGGAGAGACAGAAGCTTTCTGTTTTCCTGTATTGACCTTTTTCTCCGAACTTCAGGTCCTTTCTGTGCTCCCATCACCCCTAATATCAGATTGTGTAATTCAAAAGCAGCTTGCTGCACAGATGGGGTAGTTTCTCCTTATGTCCAATCTATGGCCACCTTCCTCCAGCTACCAATTCAGCTCAGCTCACAAGCCTCAAGAAAATTTTTGATGAGACGATTTTCTGTTGGATGAGTTGAACTGACTCTCTCTGCAAGTAGAATGTTGAACACTTAAAAAAGAAAAAAAAGAAAAAAAAAAGAAGAAGCAGCTCCTTTAGCCATGTCTTTTGCCAACTTGTCAATCTTCTTCTTTTTCTTCCTTCACTCATTTTTTTTCTAAAGAGAGGTGGGAAAATAAGAACCTGCCAAACTGTGCTCGGTACTGGAAAGGTGGCAAATTGCTCCTTCCCTCCTCTCCAGGCTAAGGTTTGGTCACTGCTCAGGTCCTAGAGCACCGTCCTTCTCTACAGTATGCCATCTCCTCACACGCCTCCTCTGTAACAGCATCACTACAGGATGGAATGAAAACTATCAACAAAGACATTTTCAAGGGAACTCCACTTCCAGTTCTGTTCTTCTCACAGGAAGAGGTGAATGAGGAAGAACCTGTCCAGTCTCCTGCAGTACTAACAGCACTGCCAGAAGCAGCAGCAGCTTGAAGAAGTCAGCCATAGCAGCTTGGCCATGCTCTGGTGGGCCCTTTACCAGAGCTTCTCAGATCACTAACTTCCATAGATCCTCAAAAGTATTTAAGCACCTCGAAAGTAGTTAGAAATTAAAACACTATGGGCCTTGTGGTCCTAATGAGGATGTAGTTATATTGGTATTCAGTGTTTTTGCTGATTTAGCTGATGGTGCTCGGTAAAGTTCTGCTCAAAAAAGAGCCTCATTCTGCTGACATAAGCTGCCTGCACACAAGGAGGGCTTCACTGCTACAACTCTGCTGCTACAGCGATATCACACGCATTTACATGTAAATTAGGGCTTTGTTTATACCGCACAGATGCAGCCTTTCACTTCATCCTGGATGGGGAGGGGGGCAGGGAGAGTAATGGTCTCACTCCTCTCATTTTATGGACGAGGAAAGCAAGGCACAAACAAATGAACTCACCAGCTCAGTATCACCCAACATGGGCGTGAAAAAGGCAGAGTTCCTGATCATAGTTTACAACCCCGGGACTATTTCATTGTAAAGAGGGGGAGACAAGTGAGTCATCACTTGGCTCATAGGAGCCTCACCATTATGTGGGGTCAAATTCCCGATGTGTTTGTGTTTGAGACAGCAGGAATGAATGAGTGCACCAGGGAGCCCTGAACACCGGGCACGGAGGCCTCTTTAGAGCCACCATCAGAAACCAACCAGAAGACCTGAGGTTTCCAGTATGCTGCTGCTTCACTCACCAAGCTGAATGGCCACAGGCATGAGAATGTCTGTGGAGGATGGACATGGAAGCTGAAGCAGCACAGGTGATTGACTACGCCCTACAGGAACCAAATATGAGACCAGAAGCTACAGAAATTACCTTGCTTCCAACTGGTGCCCCAAGGAAATACACACTCACTGCAGCTCCATTCTGCCAGGACTCCTGTATCTTGACATCAGACCCTGTCAGGCCATGTTTCCATTTATGAAAGGCAATGTAAGCAAAGAAGGATGAAATAACTGATCACATCTCAGCCATTCATTCCCAAACCTGCTGTACTAAACGATGTATCTGACATGGATACAAGGTGAATTGCATGGCAGGACCGACTAATGATTTTTATTCTGGCAAGGTTAACTTGTATCAGCTTCTCTCGGTGCCAAGTACAAGGTTTCTGGAGCTACAGTTTTTGTTGGCCTAGGAGTGCCAGTAAGCAACCTAAAATGACACAAAAACCACATAGTTCCGGGGTGATGGCATAAACAAAGATCCAAAATTCAGGCTGCAGAAAAAGCAGGTGGTGTTATGAGTTAGTGTTTTGTGAAAAGGGGAGATTTACTCAACTCTTAATGTTTGATTTGTCTGTCAACACCCCAGGGAAGCCAAGATCCTCACACCTGACCAGTCTGTCAGAGTCCTGCTATGGGGAGCCTTCACTGAGCAGTGCTGCTGGACCATCGGGTGCTTCCACTGACACCAATGGAATAATCTTTATTCCTATCAAACTGTGACAGGCTAAGGTTTGGTGAGTGCTGGTGGGAGTATCTGACTGCAAAAACATATTCAAAACAACGCACAGATAAGCTCTAATCCCCAATAAAATATTCAGCACGCAGAGTTTGATTCTTACCCAATAGGTGTCTCCACAGGGGAGAAGACAGGTTCAGCCTTTCAGCTGATAGTTATGATGGATTTTCCCCCATTCTCAACTTACTTTCATACTACTTCTCTACACTGAGGTGGAGCTTGGGTGACTCCAGTCATACATACCTTTGTTACTGATTGGGGTAAAATTCTCTCACTTTGTTTTTGAACACAGAGCACATGCCCAATGAGAGGTGGTTGTACCTTGAGGGTGGGTAACTTCGGGGCGGAGGTGTGTGTTAATGCTACAATTAGGCTGTAATGAACAAAGTTCATCCAAGGAGAATGATTTCACCACAGCTGTTGGCTCAGCAGCAGCACCTCATCTCTCCCTTAGCTGACAGGTTTTATGCAGTTTCTCAGCTGCAAAGTGCCATCGAGTTGTCCTCCCTGCAAGGATTTCAACAGAGCCCAAATGAGGTGTCTCCACTCCACCCTCTGCTCCATTCCCCCTCGGCAGGTGCTGTGGTTGCAGACTGTGGGTGTGGGGAATCATCGTGGAATAGGTTTTGAGCACACCAACATTCCATCCAGGGAGCGGCAACTGTGTTTTACTCCATGGTTTCTGTACTGTTATAATCCCTATTAGGCTGTGAAGAGAACCTCTCAGTTTCCTCTGATATTACCCCCAGTCATCCTTCCACAGCTGGGTGAAACGCAGTGAAAGTGGATGGATGTTACTGCTGGTGTTAAGCTGGCTATAAGGTACAGCCTAGTTCCATTCCAGAGAAACAGCCATCTCCATTCCAAAACACTGCACAAGTCAGTGCCCAAATATCCAGAGGGCCAAATATCCAGAAAATTGAACTGAGGAGGGTGGGATGGGAACAGATATGGCTTTGTAAGTTTTGTTCAGAAGTCTTGGAGACAGGGAACAAAAGTAAAAGCAGATAAAGCATAGGAGGCTCCAAACAAAGCTAGGACAATCTTGGTAGTCAGCCCTGACCAAAGCCTAAAGAAAAACATCTCTTTGGTATGGTCTGAAAAAAGGTGTGATGCTGCATGCCACCTGCCTCCCTGCCTCTGGATGCACTACAATTTAAGAAATGCTTGTCAGGCCTCAGCCTTGATGAGCAGCACCTGGGCTCAGCTCCTTTTGAGCTTCTCAGAAACACTGTCTGCTCACAGGAACGCATGCTGTCTAACCAGCTTCTGCTTTTCAACAAACAGCCTTGGAAACTTACTTTCTTGCCTGAATAACAACCCAAGTGCATCTTTTATTTGAAAGCTTGATAGTAAAAACAAGCAGAACTGCAGCCAGGATGGAAAATTACTATGACTAAAGCCAACTCTCTTACGGCCCTACAAAGTGCAGTCCTAAGTGAGACCCTTTGAGCTCCTCAAAGCTGCAGTGGGCTGAGTGGGACTGTGACCAGCAGCCTCCCTCTGAGTGGGATGTCTCAGAGCTCACAGACTTTCAAATCTGCTACCCAATTGCTCTTCCCAGAACTCACCCCTCTGCCATCTCCAAAGTTCACAGCTCACCTCTCTGATCCACGCCCTGTCTTCAGAACTCCCTGGTGCATTCATTCCCAATGCCTCCACCTCAAACTCAAACACATCAGGAATTTGACCTCACATAAGGATGAGGCTCCTATGAGCCAAGTGATGACTCACTTGTCTCCCCCCCTCTACATCAAAAAACAATCCCATGGTTGTAAACTATGAGCAGGATCTCTGCCTTTTTTCACACCCGTGTTGGGTGATATCAATATTGTTCAGTTGGCAGAAGAAGACAGCTTGCTCTGCCAGTTCACTAGAATAGTACCCTTGAGACTTGAAACTTAATTTAAAACCGGAATTTGCTCTTCAGATTTCATTCGTCTCCCCTGTTTTGCAACTGCCTAGTTCAGAGGCACAAGCTGCAGCCACCTACATACACAGGTCTTGTGACAGAACCGTATCAGAGTTGCCTGCAGGTGTCATTCCAGGAGCTCTGTGGGATGTGTTTGGTGCTGCCTGTGGCAGTAGCTGTGCCCTGGGATGGCATCCTCATGCTGCAACTTGTCTCCAGATATCCTGGATGCTTTTGTCACTGCAGCCCCAGCGTGAGCATGGCCTTCTGTGTCCCCTGCACTGTGCTGGGAGGGACCAGATGTCCCAAAACACCAGGCTGTGCTGGCCCCGTGCTCAAGGCAGGGTGAGATCCCTCTGTGCAGGGGAGCACTGCAGCTGCTGTGTGAGACTCTACAGCCCTGCATGCACCAACCAGCAGCTCCCTTAATGTTATTTACATTTCCTAAACCAAAACTGAAACCATCACATCCTAAGGGTTCATGTTAGCTGGGTTCAAGGACAGGTGAAGTGACCAGTCTGTAGGTACTGACACGTGAAAAGGGTTTGTGCTTTAATAACACAGCAGTGAGATCCTGTGCTGGCAGGTGAAGCAGCTGATCCTCTCCACAAGTAAGGCATTAGCAGGTGAAACTCCTCCCTGTGCAGGCAGGGAGTGGAGGGAGCTGCCCTACATATGCCTTGAGTAGACTGATGGACCATCTGCACCCCGTGGCAAAAACTAGTCAGAATAATTCAATCTGCTCTCTTCAAAGGGACAGGAGGCAGGAGGAAAATGCTAACAGACAACTATGGCAACAGGGGGAAAAAAATACTTCAGAAAGTCTACAGTATGTGGTCCCCTAATACACGTCTCTTTCTTGCTCATTTATTTTCATTATATTTATTTGTTTCCTCATAGATTACTTCAACTCTGCAAAAGCCCTCCACCTGCTCATCCAGAAATAAATCACCTGTGTCTCTTCCCCACCAGTGCTCCTCACTGTACCCGCACAAAGCCAGTCCACTTGCACAAGCACTCAAGTGCTAAACAGCGGTGTTTGCTGCTTTGATCCAAGGTCCTTCCTAGTAACACCAGTCTCCCCCGTGGGCCCAACCAGCACGACCAGAGGTGGGACACGGCCCAGCCCATCTCAGCTGGTGGCTCTCTCTCACGACCTGTCAAAAGCAGGTGAAGAAAGCTTACTGCTGAGGCAAGTGCTCCAGTGGCAGTCCAGAGATGGCAGTGGCCACAGACAGCAAGGGAAGGAACAAGGTCAAACAGCCACCTTGCACTTGTTACTGCTGATGCTGTGTTTGTGCCCCTCATCACAAAAAGCCCTCTTGGCCAAAGGGGATGTGGAGACATAAAGCAGACTGGACACGCACTGCTGGCAACAAATAGGCTGGAACCGGGCTGTGAAGTTTTCCTGTCTCCCTGAGGGAAGAAAAATTACTTTCACAGAAGCTAATTCACTTGTTAGGTACTACATGTTCATACCAAATTTGCAATAAGATCCATGACAAAAGCTTCAAGATGTGACTATAATACATTCCATAAACTATCAATAGTAGCAAATCAGAGAGAAAAGGATGAGACCATTCTCTCAAATTCATATGCTTGAACCTGATAACTCTTCATTTTGTTTTTTTCCCTGTTACTAAGTGCAAAGAAAAACCACAGCCCTTCCCTCTAAATTACACTGGAGAAATCAAAGGTCACACTCTTCCATCTTTTCAGTGTGTGATTAAACATATCAGGCTGCTCCCTTTCTGCCAATTAACACTCCTGCAGCTCGGGAACCGCCCCCTGCTCCCTCACCAGGATGTATACAGGTGTTTAATAGCGCACAAATACAGACACACTGCCGTTTCCTTCTGGCCTTGTCTGAGGGATGCTTGGTCACTCAAACTGTACTGAGCATGGTAACACCCACCCCCGAACTAAACATGGCATTTAGTTTACCTGGTCTTCAAACGAAGTACATCTTCCCAAACCCTGTCAGAAAGCACGTTTGAACGCAAACCCAGTACGGTTTTGAAACAGAGCCGTAGGCACAGCGAACAGCCGGGCAGCTCCAGCTGTCGGGGCCGATACCGCTCAGCAGGGCGGCCAGGCTCACGCCAGCCTTCAGCCCAAGCGTAAATCCTACGGGAATTAAGCTCTGCCCGAGTCTGGTCTGCAGGGTTCCCTGCAAGGGCTCCCTTCGATATCCTGGTGGACTCCGGCCAAGACACTCTCACCCGAGCTGTGGCAAAGGCGTGACAGTAACTACGTCTCAAGCCCTGAACGCTGCCCGGAGCTCTCACCCAGGGCGCCGACGGATGATTTCTTTAGGGCAGCCCAGGGCGTTCTGGGACAGTTCTCCAGGTCCCGGAGGAACCGCTTCGTTCAGCGGCTCCCTCAGCCCGGAACAGCGAGGGGCTGCCCGCTGCCTTTCCCCAGCCCGGCCCTCTCCCCGCTCCAGCCACCAGCGCGCCCGAGGCAGGGCTGCCGGTTCCCGGTGGGGATGGTGACGGTGAACGCCAGCAGCACCAACCCGCGCCGCGCCGCCGCCCTCCCCACCGCTCACACAGAGCGGGGCGAGGAGAGCGGGAGGAGGAGAGCAGGGCGGCTCCGGCAGCGCGGTCCCCACCCGAGCAACTGCACCGCCACCACGGCCGCCATGTCCTGTCCCGTCCCGTCCCGTCCCGTCCCTTCCCATTGGCTCCCGCCTCAGCCCCGCCCCACCCCTCCCTCCGCCATTGGACGGACGCTGCTTCTCTCTCGCGCCGCTCCCTCGGCCTCGCGCTGTGATTGGCTGGCCGTTCCCCTCCCCTTCGCCGCCCGTCCCATCCCCGCTAAGTGATTGGGCAGCGCTCACCCCCTGGCTCCGCCTCCGCCTGGGCGTTCCCGCGCTGCCATTGGGCGAGC
>VXBU01017397.1:48406-97766 GCA_013400315.1 Bombycilla garrulus
GAAGGCACCGCGGTGCGGCTGTGAGGGATGTCGGCAGAAGCCAGCGGGTTTCTCGCCCGGAGAGCGAGGGCAGCGCCCGGCGGGTGCTCGCTCACCGCGCTGGTGGCGGCGTGCGAAATGACTGTCCCTGGAGTCACGGCTGTAACTTTACTGCAAGGCTTTTACTGGGGGCAGAGCTTTGAACTTCAGCCTCGCTGTAGCGCGGTAGGTCTGTGGTTTAGAGGAAAAGGTTTTAGCGTTTCTTCACCACTGTTCGGTTGTTACAGGGCCGTGGGCACGAGTAGCCTTGAGCAGGGACTTTCCTCTAGAGCAGAGTTGGAGGTTGATGGGGCACTTCTCATCTGGCTGTATTAACGCCTCGTGATAAAAGTGTGTATTTGTGTTTGCAGACTTCAGGTGTTTCTTTGCAAAAGAGTCAAGTTTTGTGTTATAGTGTAGGGAACTTAAAGGTTGTCATGAAGTCAACCTCAGCAGAAGGCAATAGGTTGTGTTTCCTTGAACACCTCAACCTGCTGGAGAAAAGCCTTCCTCTGTCATCATCTCTCCTACTGTTTCTGTCTTTCAGTCCTCTACTACCCTTTCTATTTTTTCAGTGTAGGCTTGTGCACTCACTGTGTGAACTGGATTGAGAACTGATGCAAAAACTTTTTTTTTCCTGAGTTACCTTTAACTGAGGATACTTACTGTATCCTTTGGCTGGATGGATGCTCACAGTCGTGCCCTGGCCCTTGGGAGATACAGCACAATACTGGAAGTGAACGAATGGGGGGAGGTACAGTCCCTTCGTCTGGCAGCAGTGTCAGCTTGTGCTGGTTTGGGGTGCCATGGCTTTGGGAGTCTTGCCTTGCAAACACCAAGCACTGCTGGCTATAAAACCTTACATGTAAATCGTTGTAGTAAGACAAAGCGTGGTGATGGTGAGTGTTCTGTTTTTCCCCACCCTGCTTTCTAAAGAAGAAGATCTGAAAACAGTTATATTCTTCAGCTTCAGAAGAACAGAAAGTGGGGTAGGGAAACTTTTTCCTCAAGGACTTTGTTCACCTGTGTATCTGGAAAACATGGGTGATGCAGCTTGTGAATGGGAAAAACCAGAGACTGGTCAAACTGAGGATGCTTAAAAACCTTGCTGGTTTATGAGGTGTTCTATTCACTTAGTAGCTTGCTCAGATATGTTTTGGAGGTCTGAGTTATTTGAGATAACTATTTCTAAAGCGGGTCAGGGTTCACTGGAGAAGTGGTCATGAGAAATCTTACCAAAAAACCGAAGTGTGGCGGCGCGGTCAGAGGATATAAGAGTGTAGGGAAGTTTGATATCCTTCTGGCAGCTGCTTGCTGGTCAGAGATTTATAATTAGGAGTATTGCATTCTTTTCTCTGTAATTTTATGTGGGCTAACTTTATGCTAACTTCCAAAGTGAGGGTCTGAATGTTAGAACTGGACTGGAAGAAGCAGCTGTTTAGGGGAACTAATTATGTCCAGCTTTCTCAGATAGCATCACTGGTGGTAAGCTGCCAAAAGATGTGTTTGCTGGTAGACCACAGATTTGGCTTCTTGATTGGTCTTTTGCCTTTTCAGTTGTTTTTTTTTTTTTCCCAGGCCTTTCTGCAGAAGAAGGGAAATATGTGAATACTCACTTTGTGTTGAATATATTTGTATATACTATGTACATACCACATACAGCACTTGAGAATCTGCAGTTGTAAGCAAGTACCAAAAAGGAGGCAGCTTACACAAAAGAATATGATTGTTACTTAGGAGGAAAAAAAAAACAAACAAAAAAGTAAGAACGAGGAAAAGAACTTTTTCAGTAAAAAAGTTCACGGGTTTTGTACGAGAAATAAGAGGCAAAATGAGATCTAGTTAAAATGATGGGAAGAGGAGAGGCAAGGAAAACCATCAGTTTAAAGAAATGTTGCAGTCATTGACAATTTATCTGGAAAACCATGGAGTTTCTGAGAGGAGGACTTAGAGTAGAGCATTACCATGCCCTCCAGTAGGGTTTGATAGTGCAGGAAAGCTGTACCCGTTTTTAGCTATGTGGAAAAAAAGGAGTCCTCTTCTACCTAGGATGTTTCTGCTCAGGTTATCCATGTAAGTTTTGGGGGTTTTAATTCTTGATTTGTTTGTTTATGTTGTTTTGGGTTTTTTTATCCTAAAAAAAATAAAGTTTAAATTCAATGGTTTCCTTATGATACTCCCCCCACTAAGGGTGATATTTGATGTAGAGCGGGTTCTTTTACTGTTACTCCAGCGTGAACAGAAAAGGGTGAAATTGTTCACTTAATTTTCAAAGAGGTTGTATTTGTCTCCTTCTGAACTGCTAAATCTCTTTGGTAGGAGGAGAAGGAAACTTGCTGCCTACTAAAACTCTGCAGTAACAGTCTTTGGGTACCTTGGGGATTAATGAAATACCATCAGTGACTAGGAAAGTGACCATTTGAAGTTAGGGTTCCAGCATAGTCAAAATATTCTGCTGAAATACTAAGATAAGTAACCTGAGATCACTTGTGTTCAAATTACTTGGTTCCTGCTTGAAGTTAATCTGTTTAGAGTTGTTACATTCACTGAATTTCAATTTCATTATGAACACCTTAATTAAAAGAGGTTGAAGAACCACATAGAAATTAAAAATTGTGGGATGTTGGAGAAAAGTGACTTTTTTCTGACTGTGTGAAGTTAAGGGAGTTCATGGTCGGAAAGAATTGTAATTTATGGATGGACTTTAGATTGTTTTAGAACTCTGTCAGATAAAAGGCTGACATCTCAAAGGGTATTGTCATGATGTGAGGAATTCAACATAGATTGGAGAAAGAGAGCAAATCTTAGTAAAAGAGATGTGAAGTTACTACTTTAAGTTGTGCATGATTCTGCTTGTTATGTCCTTCTGCTCTTTGGGGAGAGTGTTCAGTTCAACATAAAAATGATGTTTAGGAGCTATCAAGACACTTGTGGGAATAATGGGTGGGGGGAAATTGCTTTTTCTTTCTGCAATGCAATTTTAAACTGGAATGTATTTCTCCATTGGAATGTTTTGCACATGACTTATGGTTTTCCAGTGCTGCAATGGAAAAGATTTTTCTTGCTTGGAAGAGGGAGATTGGGACAACTTTAATGGGCGAAGATTCCCTTATTTTCCAAGATAATTTATTTGAATCCACCTATAATTGTGAACAAATTCTTAGTAATGTGATTTTTGTTTTACTCCTTAATTGAGCTTCTCACATTAGAATGGTTCTGTTGTGCTTCTAGAAATAAAAGTAGTCTCAACCTAAAAAAAATAAAATTGGAATGTAGGTTTTAGATACCAGCTTCTTGATTTCTGTTGTGTGCAACATTTCCCAAGTCAGTTAGGTAGGAGCTTAGGTAGGAATTATATGTAGCCAAATTTTAATTTCCCTGATGTTTCTAGAAAGTTTTCAAATGCCATCCTATAGTAACTTCCAGATAACATACATGCCTTTGTAAACAAGGTCTTGTACTGCTTCCTCAGGAAGACAAGGAATAGTTTGGTTGAGAAAAGTGGGAGGACTGCGGGATTTGCATTCCTTTAAGGCTGTCCAAAGTCTTGAATCCTAACAGCTGTTAAAATGGCCAGCATAGATATTTCTTTCCTGGAAGCTTTAGCGTGGACATACAGAAAACAGTTTGTGTAGTCTTGTGATTTGTGCTTGCTCTTCCTAAATAGAGAAAACTGCTTATAGGTTCATCTTGGGGGATGCTTCAGGATGCAGGGGAACAATGGCTCCATCCTGATTTTTAAAATGCTTTTGTTGGACTGCAGCAGATACTGCAAGTTCTTCTTGCTTCAAGAAGAACTTCTTGATTCAGTGGTAACAGTGATGTGAATCTTGTTTCAGGTGAAAGTTAGGGTAAGATAAATGTATTAAATAACTAGCCTATCCACTGGTGTAAAAAGGAATTGGAGTACAGAACTGTGAGGTTTTTTCACATGCATGCGAGTTTAAAATTCAAGTATTTGACGGGAATAAAATGATCCTGAGAATCTAAATCTCATTAACTTCTTCGTGGAGAAGTGGTTGTTCCTCCTTACTCAGCATTTGGGAAACTGCATCTTGTAAATGGTGTCCAGTTTTGAGCTCCTCTGAAAGATGCTGACATAACCACGTTGATCTGTGAATCCAGTGGAGGGTCTCCAAGAAATGAGGGCTGGGTTTACTCAACCTTAGGAAGAAAGGAGGTTTAACCAGCTGGCTGCAGGACACAGAGAAAATGGAGCCACACTCTTGGAAGCACGAGAGGCAACACGTGTAATTGGGAGGAATGCACATGAGGAGAATAATTTTTCCCACAAGGGTGGTAAAATACTGGAAGAAGTTGCCCAAGGAGGTTGTGGAATCTCCATCCATGGAGGAGTTCAAGCCTGTTGGACGTGGCCCTTGGCAGCCTGCTGTAATCAGCCCTGCTTTGAGTTGGGCTTGGACACGAGGGCCCCTGGAGCTCCCTTGGTTGTTCCATGGTTGCAGAGATGAATTCATGGACTGCAGCAGAGTTTGTCCAGGCTTAGACATCAGCATTTAATCCCTAAAGCTCTGCAGAAATGTGTGCCTCAGGGCTCATAGCAGGCACTCCGAGGCTTACATCAGACCTGAGGAAGGAAAGTCCTACTTTCTGACTCTTGCTTGGTTTTGTGATTGGCTTTATTTATTGCAAAGTAACAGAATGTAAAACCGAAGTGAGAAGAAAGTTGTCTGATCTACAAAAGACTGCAACCTTGGTCAGTTATTTTAATTGACACAATTTTTTTTTTTTTTTGAGAAAGTGTACCTGTACACAACCATCTATTTCAACTACCAAATTCAGTTATAAAAGACTGTAAGCCTTTGTGGAAGGAACAGTTACTCAACATTTTCCCTGGCTAAATGAATATTTGAGGCCGTCATATTAAATTAGTAGGTGTAGTGCCAGTGTTGTACTTGTTGAGAAACCATGTGCCTGTGTTGGTATAAAAACAAACATCCATGGTAGCTGCTGATATGATGGGATTCTCTTAGATTTGAATATGTGCTACTGAGAAATTAGTTTGGGTGAAGTGTTAAAAATTTATTGATTATATTTGGACTGCTATTTAAAATTTAGGTGGTAATAAGCCCTAAATGCTCTACGGAATTGTTATAAATGTATACAAGTTTTTGAGGGTTTTTTTTGTTTTTTTTTTTTTTTTTACTATATCTACTTCAGTGATATGTTGTATTTTTCTGTCTTAATTGTACAACAAAAGCAATGTTTTTTTTCCTAAATTTCATGCTTTTAATTTGTTCAGGGGACAAAAGCTTTATCTGAATTATCTCTTGACTTCAGTTTTTCTAGGTGGGACATAAAGCATTGCCCCATCTTCAGTGAGGTTTCCAGTTTTTTGTTTTGCCATAATTAAGAAATGAGTCCTAGAAAAAGAACGGTTTTTAATTCAAAAGTATAGTTTTGAAGAATACTTAAAGTTGGGAAAACAGGAGTTGGAAAGTTTAGGAATTAATGGGGTTTAATGTCTTTAAAAATGAGAGCAGATTCTAAAATATGTCAGGAAATGCTTCTGGAGGTATCTGGAGATTGACATGTTAGGGAAGCGCTGCAGACCTGTTATGTCTTTGAAAATCTTTATTGTAAATCATAATTAGTGTTCTGTATGCCTGAAATCCACTGGACATAATAGATAAAGTTACATGTAAAGTTTAAGGTAATTTAAGTAAAGTGTCAGAAAAATAGTATGTCCTCAGTAGAATTCAAATTGTCACCTATATGTAGCAAGCAAAAAAAGTTTAATTGCATCCTTTACTTGCTAATGGGGGCAGGGGAGAACCCAAACCCAAACAACTTTAAAACATTATGAAGATTTATACTGTTTTTGTAGATGTGGTAAGTGCATTTTAAACAATGGCTGTCAAATTTGTTGTGACTAACTAATTGCAAAGAAAACGATTTGATAATACCTGTCAAGAAGAACAAATGTTTAATTAGGAATATAGAGTATATTCCTAATTAAACATTTGTTTAATCTCCTGTGGGTTTTTTAAAAAGCCTAAAATGTGATTCAAACCAGTTAATTCTAATTTTGGTAGTAAGTACTTGATCTTTTTACCCATGCAACAGTCTGAGATTTGAAGTCTAAGCAAAGCAGTGCGAGGAAAAGAGGGAGAGGTGACAATAAAATTACCACAGAATGTCTGACAGTTTAGAGCAGCTGCCTTCATGGAATTCTCACTGCTGTGGTTTGTGTAGTGCTGATTTCCTCAATCCTTTGTAATAAATGTGACCACTTTTGCATACGGAGGCACACTCATGGATATGGCCTTTCACACTGGGCTTCTAAAAATAGAAGCTGCAAACCTGTTAGTAAAATTTCTGCAGTATGTGTGGTATGTGGCAGTGAAAAGCTACTAAATTTTAATAAGAATTTAGCAAGGTTGTGTTCCAGCATGAATAATCTCTTTAATGTGTTTACATAAAGTCTGCCGGGTTCATCTGAATTTGTTCTTCCTGTCAGCATGGAATGAAAGGGCCTCTTCAATGCATTAAAGAGTGCTGGAGTTCTCCCAGGGTAGCAGCAATAAGCAGTTACTCGTGCTGCTCTGGCCCCGTGTGCAGCAGGTATTGCACTCATAGCATCTTCTCTCTCTAGAGTATCTGCACAGCAAAGAGTGGACCCAGAGTCCTGTGGTAAATCCTGTGTGTTGGCTACAGTGTCATCTGCAAATATTCCTGTGTTTGTGCATGGCTCTCGTCTCCTCACTCACAAAGGAGGGCTGGTGAAGGGATCTGGAAGGAAAGCTTTATGGAGAGCACTGAGGTCACTCGGTCTCTTCGGCCTGGAGGAGGCTGAGGACACACCTCGCTGCAGTTACAACATCCTCACAAGGGGAGCAGGAGGGGCAGGGGCTGATCTCTACAATCTGGTGACCAGTGACAGCACCCGAGGGAGGGGCAGGAAGCTCTTCTGGGGCAGGTTCAGGTTGGATACTAGAAAAAGGTTCTTCTGCTGGTGGATGGTCAGGGACCGGAACAGTGTCCCAGAAAAGATCACAGCATCAAGCCTGACAGAGTTCAAGAAGCTCTTGACAGCTCCCTCAAAGGTGTGACTCTTGGAATCGTGCTATGTAGGGCCTGGAGCTGGACTCAGTGGTTCTTGTGGGTCCCACTCAGTACATTCTGTGGCCATCAGACTGCCTGTGTTCTGCTTACACCAGTGGAGTCCTTCCCAGCAGTAGCTGTGATGCTGCTGCTGCTGCTCAGTAGCTGCGTTAATACCGTCTCATGTGATTTGTTTTCCCAAGAGTTTGGCCCAATGCAGGCATGACCTGTGGCTGGTTCTTTGCTGCCTCCTGTAACCAGCTGGGTTGTGCTCTCTGATTCTCCTGCAGCTGGGTTGCTCAGTGTGAAGCTGCTCCTCTGCATACATGTACTCTGCACAGTGCAGGAAAGAGACGTAGGTGAGATACACGCACTTTTTTTTAACCACGTGTTTAAGTGAACTCTGACTTTTCTCTGTACTTGGATACGCTGTATATCCTACTTCAAAGGTCATGGCTCACTTTATGATCATAAGGCCTGTTGAAATCATAAAAATCGTAATCGTCCACACCTTTTTTCTCTCCCTGATACAAGGAAATGAAGCACTGAACTGTAGTCACCTTCTTTCTTGGTCTCTGGAACTAAAATCGGTGTTTCTTTGCAGCAGCTTTGGAGCTTGCAGCATGTAAGCTTTCATTTGAAGGCTAGTGTGTGGATTCATAAGGCATTCTTAGAAAAACAATTAGGGTTGTATTTAATGTGACTACAAATGTCTCTTTTGTAGTCAAATTCTGGAGGTTTTTATGGTCATACGCTTCATGAAGAGTTTGTGGAATTGCATTCAGTCTCTTTTTTAATTTTTTGATTCAGCTAGGATAACACAAGCTTCTCAGCTGATGTGGTAGCTGACATGCAAATTTAAGGATGTATTCCACATTAGTGGAAGAGCACTGAGAGGTGAAATTGATTGGAGTATGGGTTGAATCAATACAGGTATTCCTGAAACAGCCTTTCTTGTGAAATATGGATTGACCATATTGAATAGCTTTTGTAGTTTTAACATTTGTTACAAGCACAGGCACCTCCAAAGACCTAGAAAAAATTGATGTTTTTATTCTGATTAAGTTTGCATATAGATTTGGGTCTCTTAGTTGGTTTTTTTTTCAGTAATTACTTTTTGGTGTTTGGTAAACTCAGATCCATTATCTTAGGATGTAGCCTTTCATCCCTTCCAGATGAACTTGCAGTTACCTGGGAA
The DNA here is from genome assembly GCA_013400315.1 of Bombycilla garrulus. NCBI lineage: Eukaryota > Metazoa > Chordata > Aves > Passeriformes > Bombycillidae > Bombycilla > Bombycilla garrulus. The sequence continues at coordinate 56,688 of VXBU01017397.1, forward strand.
AGACACTAGAAGCTTTGCTGCATTCTCTCGTTATTCAATACCAGGTAACTTGTAGAGTCACTACCAGTTTTCTCTCTGCTTCTCCACACATCAGCTGCTGGTAGGCAGGCCCAGGTGGCAGGTGTGCAGTGTGCCTGCTCCTGAACAGCTGCTGTTCACAGCCTGATCTGACAGACTGAGGATGCAGACCTGCACTTTTAATTCCCCGAGCTGTGAAATGATGGTGCATGATCTTTCTTGTGTCTGAATGCAACAGAATTCTGTAGTTTTGTGTACAGGAGCCATAGCGACACAGCTGAGGAATCCTGAGAGTAATAAAGAGGCAGCTTTCACGGTTTTTCCTTTGCAGTGTTGGCTCAGTGATTCTGTGTTTGTCATGGTGCTGCTGCCCCTCCTTGCTCTCCAAAAGCTGCTGCCTCTTGTTTGCTGAGTTTATCAAATGACTTTGTGGAGCAGTGCTGTAAAGGCTACTACAGTCTAATGAATAACCTTCTGCAAACTATTGTATTTTCAGCGTGGTTTGGTGCAGTGTTGAAGGGATGCTGTGCTGATAATCAGATTTAGTTGTGCAAGCTGGAGGCTGGTGCAGGTGGCTCGAAGAGGGAGTGGGGCAGGGGCAGTTTCTTTGGCTGGCATCGTTTGTGAAGAGAACAGTGTATGAACCTTTGGCCTGTCTTAAAGCTGAAATTGCCAGCACATGAGCTGCAGTGAGGTAAGCAAGTGTTCCTACGCTTGTTCCAAAGCCATGGCCACCACTGTGTGCAGTATGTGTTTAAAATAATACTTCAGTGTTAAACCCGTCCTCAAAGCACTGCAGGTTAGTTACCTGCATCTCTATTTCAGTGCTGCTGCTAAAAGAGAAGTTCCTACTTTATCTTTGCTATTTTCTTTCCATACCTACACCTATTCTAAAATTGCCACATCTGTGGTGACCAAATCAAGGATTTGCTTTGCTTAAAACTGTGTCAGCGGAAGGGAAGAGGTAGAAATGACTATCAAGAGGGAAGGCGCTGTTGTGGTTTACACTTGGTGACTGCACAGCTATAGCATAACTGTATCCCTAAGAACAGCCCTTTGCTTCTGAAAAATTGCTTTCACTGTATTAATGACAGACTTGAAATATAGACTTGCTCCAGCACCTGAGACAATAGTGCAGTGTCTGGTGATGCCAGCAAGTATGTGTGCCTTATTGATTCATCAACTGTTGTAGAGGTTAGTATGATTCTACCTTACTTTCCCATATGATAATATGAGTGACATAGGTGCATAACTGGGTTTGTTCTGTCTGCTGGCCTACAATCCTCAGGAATTATTTGCCATTGTCTCTTCTGAAGAGTTTAGGTTCAATCTCTTTCCTAGCTGTTGAGGTTTCTTTGATTAGTACATTTTAAGAAATTTCTTATTTTTATAAATATTTGATGCCACACAGAGAGGATTTATGTCTTGTGGAGTGTTCTTTCATATGTAGCTGTTTTATTATTGTGCAGCCATTCTATAACTTAGCCATGCAGATAGCAATTTGCATCTAATGGCTAGATTTCTATGTTTTTGTTCATTGACTTATGAGATATAATCTTTAAGTTAACAATTTGAAAAGGTAGTCTAGTTAAAACCATGATCTTTTCCCCCAGTGTTAATATTGGGTTAGCACTTGCCTTGAAGCTGTGACGTTTTTCTGCAATAGTCGCAAATATTGCACATTTCAGTAATTGTACTTGAGACAGACCTGCAGTATGCACTAGGCATCCAGTAAATCTCCTACCTTCGGATGACGTGTGAGTAGCAAGATGACTTTTAGCGTGGATTTTATGCAGAAAGCCATGCTTTGTTCTGTATGCTGACATACATGCCGTGTTGAGACCTATATACAATGACTTTTTTGTCTGTGGTGTCATGTCCGCCTCATGGATGGGTACAGTGTTTATGTCAGCCTCTTTAGGCTAACAGCTACAGAGACACGCGGATTATGATTGTTTTGTTGCACTAATATAGGCTTCCAAGTCTCAGAATATATTGTTGAGATCAATAAAACTATTACTTTCTTTTTGATTTTCTCTGTAGTAATCCTGGGACGCATCACTGTTCTGTTACTTGTGCCCTCTTGGTGAAGACACTTTTTTCATTTTAGTTTGCCTAGATGTAAGCAATGCTCTGTATGTAGCTTTGCAAATGAGATAGTTTTTATGAGATGTTGGATTAATCTGCCCTAGATGGATAACTGTGACTTGGGTTATATCAGCAGCTTGGCAATTTCATGTATGGAGGCTGGCAGTATTTATCAGTAATGGCTGAATTTAGCTGGAAGAGTTTTTGCTGCGTGGTGGGGGATGCAGAACCTGTAACTGATCACAGGGCTGGGGACTACTCTGAAATGTCTATTTGCCTTTTCTTCAATTAATACAACTGCCTTATTTAAATTTTTACTATAGATAAATCATATTGTGCACAATGGAGGATTATACAAAAGGCCTTTCAATGAAGCTTTTGAAGAAACACCCATGCTGGTTGCTGTGCTGACCTATGTAGGCTATGGTGTTCTCACTCTCTTTGGATATCTGCGAGATTTCATGCGGCAGTGGAAGATTGAGAAGTGTCAAAATGCAACAGAAAGAGAAGAACAGAAGGTAACCACTGGGAAATAATGTTCAGTGGGAAATGATGTGGCTGAGGCTTGAGTGTTTCTTTGGGGAGAAGTGGTGTTCAAAGTTTTCTGCTGTTTTCCTTGTCTTCTGGATGCCCCAAGTACTATTCAAGTAGTGCTGTGTCGTAGTAAAAAAATAATGTTTCTTTTGAGTTATTTTTCCTCAGAGTAGTGTCCTCATCTGTCTCAGTGCAAAGCTGCGTCAACAGTTACATCAACCTACTGAAAGATCCCCCAGCTGCAGAAACAAGAGTTTGGGGAAGAGAGACTGCATGTTCCAGCATCAGTACCTAAAGAAGAGCTCTGGTTTTAGTTTGACACCAGTGGGAGGCTTTCTGATGCTGATCTGGTGGCTGAGTTTTGATTTAGAAAAGTTATTAATTCTCTTTATCTGAAGCAGTTGCAAAGAGAAGCTTGTGGGTCAGATCCAGAGCAGAAGCTATGTAACTTTAAATTCTTTTGGAGTCCAGAGCCACTAGTAGGTTAGCCGGTGAGTAATTTGAGGTACTGGCTCTTGGCTCACTGATAGTGATTAGAATGAATTAATTCATGTTAAGACCTATTCACAAAAGCTTCTGTTACCAGGTGAAAGGTCTTGCCTGCTTCAGCAGTTAGCCTGGAATTGATAATCCTGATTTTCAGTACTTGTAAATTATTTTTAGAGATCTTTATTCCCCACAGGAGTTACTTGTTTTTAGGAAGCTACTGTTGAAACGTGAAGTTCGCAAGTTTTTTTTTGCTAACTCTTAATGTGAGCCCTCTTAGAAGAGTGTGACTACCAGTGAGCTTTCTCCAAAGGTCTTATTCTTGCTGATTTGGGTTCTGTTTTTCTCAACTGCTTTGGAGAGCCAATGTGGCTTATAAAATGTTAAGGGAGTTCCTTTTCCAGTCTCTGGTTTCTGGTTCTGTGTGCAGTCCCACAGCAGCTGACTAGCAGAAAATAGGGAGGGGCCAGAAAGGACATCTCAGTGAGGCAACAAAATAATCAAGGGTGGCAGGGAGGAACTGAAAAAGGGAAGATTCCTTTGGAGCCTGTTTTTGGAGACAGCACTGGAGTAAAGTGCATCTCTCTTTACAGCAGATTAGCTAAAGACCAGCGCCTAAAATTACCTCACAGTAGCTTCTTTCTGTGAACATTGTGAGGTAGAATTAAGCAGATTCATAGCAGGGCACTAAACTCCGAAACAGAAGCATTCTTACGGGAGTTTAATGAGTAAAAGGCATTTCATATTGGTTAAAAGTACAGGAGTTTAAATTTATACTATTGCCAAAACTGACTTCTGGAATATGAAGGTAAAAATCTTGGATCCCTTTTAACAGTTGAAATATCTGATTAAAGAATGCTGGTTAAATCTCAATTTGAAACTTGATGTGTTGATTAATGTTTTTTGAGCTACTTTGGTTTATGACACTTGAGAACATGACACCCTTACATTTTTTCTGTGTATAAAGTAGAAGTTGATACAGCAGAGAACAGTCAAAACAGTTGCATAAAACTACCAAGACATTAGAATAAAAGTTTAAGTATTGATATGTAATCATGGGTTTGAGGATTATGAAGGAGTAACTGAAGTGTTGCTGCAATTATTGTATACTGTGATTGTTAAATTTCTTTTGCACGGTTGTTGTGAAACTTGTGTCCTGTTATCAGCCCTGCTCTGTGGGAGCAGTCATTGCTCTTACATGAGTGAGTGTGAAAAAGGGGCAGTAGGTCTAATTCACTAACGCTAATTATTGATATTAGGCTCTCATTAAAGACTGCCACAGAGCACCTTGAAGCACAGGAGTTGTTAGCAACAGATTACCCTAGTCCTAAAAAAAAATGTAGCCTTCAATTTTTAATAAATTAACTCAGCATTGCAGCTTACCCTGAAAGACATTTGTTTAACAAGTATGTCTTCTGGACAGCTGAATGGAAAATGTTTCAGTTTCTGTGTTGGTTACAGCTTCCATGAAGAGATGCACGTATTTTGGTTTTGTTTTGTACATAGGATGTTCTGTGCATGGAGCTAATAAGAAGCGCCAGTGAATATTGCGTAAGAATGAAAAATAGGAAATCCTGTTTAAAGAAGTTTTAGTGTTGGAGAAATCTCAGCCTAGTGCACTTCCCCAATCACGTCTCTAGCACTTAGATTGTAATAGCAAAGTGATTGTGTGAGGTCTAGAACATACTGTACTTATCCTCACCTTTTGCTGATTTAAGCTTTGTTTGCTTGCAAATGGATTGATGAGAGCATGTTGCAGCATGTCTAGCTTGGAATCCAGGGGTTATTTTGTTGCAGGAGGTGGAGAGCGAGGTGTGTGTTCAATTACTTGTTTTGAAATTATTTTCTCCAATATTTGAATCTCTCTGCTGGATGAAAGCCCAGTCACTTTTTGGTAAGGGAATGCAGGTACTTGTGTGCAGAAAAGGCTCAAAACTCACCTTCTTTTAATTATTATTAATACATGCAAATCAGAGAGCCCCTGTGATTACCCTAGGGTACTTTCTGGCAGATTTGTGCAAATCTTTCCTCTGTGTGGACAGTAACATTTTTATTATTGAAATTCTGAAGACCCAACTAGGTTGTTATGATTTGCTTAAGTATCAAGCAAAAGGATTAGCCTTCCCTTTTTGAAGTAGTTTGTGATTTCATAGTTGGAAAATTACAAAATTACATAGTGTGAGGAAGTTTTTTGTAAGGGGCTGAATGAACCTGTTCTGAAAATCATGGAATTGAAGTTTGTGGATTTTCTGTGGTTTCTGAAGGTGGTTACATTTAAAAATATAACATAAACGTAGGTCCAAAATGGCATTAAAAACAAACACAAGGAAAAGACTCAGTTTTTCTGTGTTATGGAGAGCAATTTATTTCAGTAGAGGGAGTCCTTCATTAAACTGTCACTTTATAGTATAATCTTATTCTGCATCATAACTAGAAAACTACAAGTGACTAAATTAATTTAAAGAGCAGTGCAGAATTTTGAGCAGGTTTGAATTACAACTGTCTGTGAGGGCAGGTAAATTCCTTGGAATTTATTAGAGCCATGCATTGATATGAATGATTCCAAGAAAACCTAATATTCTCTCACTGTTGAAACACAAAGGGGTGAAAAGGGACAGACTTTGCTAGTACTGATTTCCAGGAAATAGTTTCATGGGTTTTGGCTTTGTTTAAAATACATCCAGCTGAGCTTTTCCTGGAAACCAGTGTTGTGTAGCACATCCTCTCTGGAGCATTACTGGTCTGTGTTAGGCATGGGTAAATGGCAAAATTAACAATTTTCAATTACCCTGGAATCAATTTATGCTTACCCCATTTAATGTGCTGTCTGTCTGGTCGTACAATATAGTTACATCTGCAAAGTACTTCCAGGATTTTACAGGAAGGATGAAAATCACTTTTACCTTTCCTCCAGTCTGATTTGCTTGCTGATTACCTCGTATGTTTTGTGTTTGGGGGTGGCTGTAAATGTTTTGTGTTTGGGGCTGGTAACTCTCTAATATACTGCTTCATGCTCTGTAGCTTGCCTGGTGAGAAGGTGTTTCTAGCATCTGGGGTTTCCAAACACACGTTCACAGGAGTCCAGCTGTAGGAATATTTCAGGGGCAGAAAACTGGAGTCGTTTGTTCAATGCTGTCTTAGCATCTGTGTAGCTCATCAGAGGCCTCCTGATGATCCAAAGGCTGCCCACAGTTATTGCTCCACTTTTCTTGACTCACCTAACAGCGAGATGACGCTAGTCTTTTCTGCTTCCTTTTAGAATTTGTTGCAATTGTCTGTTGGATTTCTGTTTCGAGGCAGTTATGTGTTATCAGAGAGCACATTGTGTGAATTGCAGATAAGCCCTGCTGGTGCTCATGGAACCATTTGTTAGCTTAGGTGCAATGCTGTGAAAACTTGGCTCTAAAGTGGCATAATCACTGTATTTGCATGTCCCTGTGCCCTGAGCTAAAGGCTACAAAGCTCTCATTATGACCTTCACTTGTTGCAATATTAATTTAGAGGATGATGAAATAATGGATTCCCAAATCGCCTATGCTAAGGTGTTGCACCCTAAGGGAGGATTTTATTCTTCCCTTGATTGGCTGTGCTTTTCCTTGAAACTGCTGTGCTTTTTCAGGCTTCTGGGAGACCACTAGTACTTCTGTTTCTTCATCAGACATCAATAGGGGATGTGTTCTAGGCTGAAACTGACAGGAATAGGATTTTTTTAGCTCCATAAATGAAAGAACTTGCTGCTTTTGCTCCCTCTTTTGGGTCCAGTGTTGCAGTTGTTTGTCTCTGTTTGCTCAGAAGATTGCTCAAAGAAGAAACTCCTAGAATATTTTTCCTCTGAATTAAACTGTTTTCATCTCAGATTGATATTCTTAGGGACCCTTACATCCAGGAAGAATGTTGGATCTGAAATAAGATGAGAACTTGGTAGAAAAGTATTTAAAGGTGACAGTGGTTGCTTCCAGCTCTAGGACGCTGTTGCAGCAGAGCACTGTGGCTGCATGTGTCAAAAATTTGAAATCACAGAATATGCGAAGTTGGAAGGCACCCACAAGGACATTGAAGTCGAGCTCTTAGGCCTGCACAGGACATCCCAAGGAGTCACACCATGTGCCTGAGAGCATTTCCAGCCTTCTTGATCTCTGTCAGGCTTGGTGCTGTGACCACTTCCCCTTGGGAGCCTCTTCCAGTGCCCTCTGGGTGAGCACCCTCAGCGTGAAAAGTATGGAGTGATAGAGTTCATCCCTCCCTTCTCCTCAGGTGTTTGTTTTTTGGTTCAAAGATTGAAAACATTAAATTAGCATGAGGAATTCAAGTAGTCTTTTTGTTGTACTATCTGCTCTTCATCTGGAATGCCACACTGTGGAAGGATGGAGGAGGTGAACAAATAAACCAACCCCCAAACCAACCAGCAGACCATCTACTCCTGTAATGCCAACTCCAGAAGTCAGTATTTATAAAGGCAGAATATCCTCACCCTGTGTTTTTTACATTCTCCTATGTGTGGGTTGTGAGAACCCTTCAGTGGGGTTAGGATCACTGAGGAAATAGACAATCAATTTCTGCATTATGCCAAAACAGCACTTCCTGCTTGTCCTATTCCAAGGAACTTTCTCATGAGACCTGTCTGAGGATGGCTGGGTGGAGGAAGGGGTACATGTATAGATAACAAAGGAGTTGACAGTGTGCTGATATCTAGGCTTAAAGCCCTTTGCTATAATCCTACAGCTTCATACCCCGAAAAACTAAAGCTAGTGTCCCATATTAAACCTTAATTCCCTTACCCATAATTCATTCCTTGAATTCTTGTTGACTTTTAAAACACATTTTTTTCCTTATCATAATCCAGCAGGTTCAGAGAACTTTTCTACTTCACAGTGACTTCAAACTTATTTCTAATGCTGGCTTTTAAGATCATGCTTGTGTTACATATACTGGTGGTGCCAACCTGTTGTGGGTGATTGTTCTTATCTCACCAGTTGAGCTTGTTACTGTTCTGGCTTTGTCAGTTTAGGTTTCAAAAGAAAACTCATCTGATGAGTAATCTGAAGTGGGATTGGGCTGTATCAACCCAGGCATACCTGCTTGAGTTGATATAATGACTCATTTCCAGCCTCCCTCTCCTAGCCCAGAACCTTGGCTAAAATATCAGTTGTTTCTCTGCTCACACAGTTGCTGTGCTTGGATAACTCGTGCAGAGCTGAACTCTTGTGTGTCAATGGTTAAGAGGAGCTGAAAATACTTAGAAGCATCTTAGTAGATTATAATTAGATTTAACAAGTCTCTCAAGTATTGATCTTCTAACATGCCAGGGTTTCTTTTTGATCTCACTTCCCCCACAGGGTTTGAAACAATTGTAGATTATTATTTTGATTTTGTGTCATGAATTGCGACAGGAACACGGAAGAAATAATTGCCCTTCTGTGCACCTACGTCCTAGAAATTTTATTCCCACTGTCTGTCTTTGAGAAAGGACATACTTGTGATTCTCTGAAAGAATGATTGCCAGCTAAATTTGGGTTGTTTTTCCATAGCTGAAATGTTGGAAATTAATATCTCTGTGCCTTTTTGGCACAGGCAAATCAGAAATGGGTTTAGGTGCAATTGTATCTGCTTAGAAGTTGGCACTTTTGGGCTTGGTCTTTTCTGTGCAGCTGCTGGTAGGAGGATGCAAAGGTGTGGAACTAAAATGTTCCTTTACTCTAAACTGCAAGGACAAAGTTGTTAAATCATTAAAATAGGAAAGTAATGAAAAAAGTACTCCTCCTGCAGGCAAGCATCGTTAGAGCTTGTGAGTGCCTGTTTGTGTTTTTATTAAAAATCTGCCATAAATGCTCCCAGTTTTGCTTCAGTGGTACAAATATCTGACACTATAGTACTTGGTGAGATACTTTGCCTTCCTTGTACTGTCACCAAAAATAAAATTCCCGTCACAGTGTTTGCATTTTTCTTGTGAAAAACAGGAAGAAATGCTGTGCTGGCTCCTACTTTGTAATAAATTCTACGTTTTCCTTCTGTAGATGATTAAAAAGGTTCTTTTTTTTTTTTTCCCTACAGAAGAAAATGAATTATGCATTCTTATCTCTACTAAATGTTAAACTTTCTTTAATTAAATAGTAAAAAAGGAAATCTTGTGACTTTGGAGCAAGAAAAAAATGATCTTGAGTGCTCAGATGCCCTTGCTGCCACAGTTATGTCGACATTCTTGTGTTATCCATTCAAGGCAGTCACTTACTTTTCCTGGAAAACATCGGAAGGGAAGCTAAAATTCAGGAAAAGCTCATTCATAAAAATCATGTGGGACTTCAGTGTTGATAAGCTGTGCAGAAGAGAGGTGCCATAATGTAGCTCAATAGCTTCTACTGAAGACAAAAAATTGTGGAAGGTTCTAATGGTAATGTGTAAAATAATGCCAGTGCATTAAAATTATTGAATGCACTGAATAAAATGTTGCAGAGCACCTTAGTTTTCAAAGTCTTTTTGTATTCAGTACAGCAGTGGACACTGGTGCCAAAAAAACCACTGCATGTTCTCTTGCTGTGCTTTACTCAAAGAATGAGTTAAGAAAAGATTATATGTCCACAATTTATTGAAGGGGGTTTTATTTTATGTTTCGTATTTTCTTGAGTTTTTTCACTACACCAGAATGACAGAAAATAATTATTCCTCCTACTTTTATTTTGCTGTCATATATATTTTCCTTTTACTTGGAGTGCTTTTGATGTGTTTCAGGACTTTGTCCCGTTGTACCAGGACTTTGAAAATTTCTACAACAGAAACCTCTACATGCGCATTCGGGACAGCTGGAACCGTCCAATCTGCAGTGTGCCAGGGGCCAAAGTGGACATGATGGAGAGAGTTTCCCATGACTATAACTGGACATTCACGTGAGTCAAAATTGAAGAAAACACTTGCAAGACCTGTCTTGAAATACAGGGTCTCTAAGAACAAGTTGCAGGCTATGAGGTTAAAGGAGCAGTGAATTATGAGCTTTGTTATGAGAGTTTGAGCTTTCTAGCAGCTTGAATCAATGAATTTTGCTATTTTCAAATGTATTTAGCCACCAAGGTGATGATTTGTATATAAACTTTTGGCTGCTTTACTGTATTAAGATTTCCTGGGCATACACCTGTAATAAAATGAATACCTTTGTGCATGATGACAGGAACCTGATGTGGATACTTTGGATTGCACTGCTGCTTTTGACTTTGTGTTGATTTATGAGAAGTTGTGCCACTTGAAGTAAATGCTGCTGCCTGAACTGAATTTAACGTGGTTGTTTTGAGTCAGAACTGAAGTAGTCTGTAGAAGCAAAATGGGAAATACTATAAAGGATTTTTACAAATTGGAAATGATATCTCACAGTTTTGATGTGGAGAGATTTGCAGCACAGTATTTGGTGAAACTAGTTCTGTCCCTTCTTGGCTTTCAAGGGCAAGAGGATTAAAATTGATTTTTTTTTCTGCTCAACTTCTTCCTTATTCTCCCTGTCACGTACTGTTAGCACAGAAGTGCCAGATGTGCTTCCTTTCTGTGCTTAGAGGATATCCCGCTTGAGGGGCTGCCAAGTTAATTGATCTAGAAATGTTATTTTGTAATTGAGAGAAAAGTTGGATGTTTCTTTGATGGAGAGAGAAACATGTCAGAGCAACAGATGCTTTGAGAAGCCTCAAGCAATTTTATGTGTGATAGCAAATTCACCTGTAAATGTAAACTCTTCTGGGAATTAATTTGAGATTGTGATATAGGGAGAGAATCTTTTTCACTGATTGTTGCAGTTTGATGATGAGAGGCAGTGCTGAAATAATTTAATGGTTGGTTCTATTGAGTTTTAACATTTCCGTGTATAGTCTAGGAAAGTAAAATAATAAACTTCTGGTGTAGATATTTTTTTAAATTTTGGATGTCCTAACTTACGCTGTTTTTAAAACACAGATACACAGGGAGAGTGATAAAAGACATCATAAATATGGGTTCCTACAACTACCTTGGGTTTGCACAGAAGACTGGGGCTTGCCAAGAAGCAGCTGCTAAAGTTCTGTCCCAGTATGGAGCTGGGGTGTGCAGCACTAGGCAGGAGATGGGTAAGTATGTTCCCTGAATGTGTATTTCAAAGTCTGTATCTGATTGCACGTCTTTGAAACATCAGTTGTTCCAGCATTGAACTTTAGTCTAACTGATAAAACAGCTTTTACTGCAGTGAAGACAAATTGACTTCCTGGATTTAGTTTACATTGCACAGCAGTTGTCTTACTTGTGTTTTCATATCTGGGTTTTTTTTTCAGTGTTCCCTTATGGGCCTTTAAATAAAGCACAGCTTGGTTGGTGGAAATTCTCCCTGTAGAATTGAGCAATAGTGAAATTTTCTCCTTACTCTGAATTTCCCATTTATTTTATATGCAGGAAACTTGGACAAGCATGAGGAGCTGGAAAAGCTGGTTGCCAGGTTCCTAGGTGTGGAATCTGCAATGGCATATGGAATGGGATTTGCAACCAACTCTATGAACATTCCTGCTTTAGTTGGCAAGGTATGGCTTAAGTCATGGACAAAAGCTCACCTAACAAAGATTCTAGTGGTTAATTTTTTTTCTAAAAGCGACTTTTGTTTTTCCTCAGTGGCAGCCCCTGCAGGTGTTCTCTATGGGATCTGTAGGTCACGGTATGCATCTCTAACCATTGCAAAAATCTCTTTGGGAAACAGCATCCGTGGGACCAGTAGCAGCCCAGAACTTTCTCTCTGGGACAAAGTCTAGCATTTTAAGGCTTTCTTCCTCAGGCTACTCCTTGGTGTGAGAAATGGTGGCTGATTAATAGACTGATTGGCTGAAGGTGTTGTGGTGCTTTTGAGACACTAAGAACCAGCTGTGTCACCTGAATTGCATCTTGGTACCCAGGGAATTTATTATCTTTGAGTGACAGCTAAAAAAATCCTTCCTTTGGAGAAGTTGAAGGGTTGTTTGAGGGAAATAAGGTCAACTGTAAAGACTTAGGATGTTTGCTGTGTACCCCATAAAACAGTAGACAATTAGGCTGAGTGTCCAGTATCTCCAAAGGTGCTATTTTAGTTATTGGAAAATGAAATAAAAGTGAATTTTTTCTTTGCCTCTTCAGATGCAAAATACACATTCTCTTTTAGCTCCTTCATAGAGTAAAACAGTGCAAGCATTGGAGGAAGTTTTTTTTTTCTGGAAAATGATTCACTGTCAGCCTAATACTGATAGTCTACTGGAATTCTTTGTTCCTGTGTAATGAATTATTTTGCTTTTATTTATTTTTTCACTTCCTGAGATTACTTTGTAAATCTTCCACTTGTGATATCTATGGATCATAAATTTGCTGCCTTGTTCTTCCTGGCAACTTTTCTTCCTGGTGATTCTCTTTCAGATTAGCTGCAGTGTCTTCCTGCATACTACCTTTTTTTTTTTTTTTTTTNTACATAATGTGCCTTTTCTTTTAGTCTGTTAAATTTTAAATATCAAATGCTTTGCATAATGAAAAAAAACATTTTTGAGTCTGATGCTGGAGAGAAATTCCGTGCTTCAAATCTAGTCTTTCTGGAATCAAATACCTCTGCAGTGCTATGAATCTGAGCAACATATGTTACTTCTGACATATCTTATAAAAGATTTTTTTTTTGCATTTTTTTGCCTCTTTGTCTGTCCACATCTGTCCAGTTTTATGTTCAACAGAAAAATGATTAATGATTTCTGTGAGACCTTTCAGATTCAGTACACACTGTCAGATATATATAAATTATATATATATAGATTGCTCGTTGTTGTCACTACAAATTACTCCTTCCTGCAAACTTGGTCATTCTTTTTTTCTATGTGGAGCCCACAGTGTACCTTCAATATCTTATGAAAATACCATTAAGACGCCTTACTGAGATTCTGGTTTTTCACCTTTGAGCTTGAACAGGTTTTACAACCACTGAGAGAATCTGAACAGTAAATTTCAAGGGATGTGACCTGTTTTTATGCAGCTCACTTTACTGTGCCAGCTCTTGTCATAAATGGGTCCAGCAGTCCCTGCTGGGTTAGTCATGAGGATATTTAATTCCTTGCACACTTGAAATAAAGTATTCAGAAGCTTTTGCCTCATAACAATACAAGTGCCCTTAGCTGAATACTCCAAACTGAAATTGCTCTCTGGTGAAGAGAAGAGTTCTTGTCAAATGAATTATTTTGCAGTTCAGAATGTTCACTAAATGTTTGGGGTTTTTTTTTTGGCTGCCTGAAGTTGCTTCTCACTGCATATTTGATTTCCTCATTGTCTGCAAATAAGAACACATAAATCCTGAATTTTGGCACCACCCAGTACACAATTAACTGTGTGTACACAACCTGTTTGGCAATGCTTTGACAGTCCTCAGTAAAGCTCAGAGATTCTCATGCTTGATTAAACTCTTGGGCTTTTTTTTTTTTTGTTTTGTTTTAATGACTTTTTGTGTCTTTTTGCATGTCCTACTTACATTTTCAGCTGCAAAGCTGCTTGGAACACAAGATATATTCAAAGTTAATGTATCTGGGCTCCTATATTACTACTTAATTAGCTAAAAACAAGCTACTGAGTATAGTTGCTCACATATGCTGGACAACCTGTTCTTTTTCTGCTCTGTGGAATCCTGAAGCACTTAGTTTATGTTCCTACTGAATCCTCTTTTAATAGCAACATATACAGTCTGACTATTCTAGATCCATCTCTGTGCCACAATTTGATCAGCATTAGTCAGCAAAAGGAATTCAAAAGCTCCATCATTATTTAGTTGCTTTTTATTCACTTTGCCTTGTTAACAGCAGCCTCTGCTAAGCTGGAAATAGGTGTAGTTGGTGTAGATTTAAAGTTGTATTTCAGCACTGTTAAAGCATCAGCAGAACCAGGTCTTTCTGCACCTGGCAGTTTTCAGCAGCAGAGATCCTCTGTTCACAGCCCAGTTGTCGTGTGCCTGGTACAGTCACTGCCAAGCACTGGCTCTAGAGCACAGATAGTGTGGAATTTGAGGGTTTCTTAGTCAGAAGTTGTTAGACCATTTGTGGCCAAGCCAGACTCTCAAACTTGAATTAAATATCATAAATCTAGTTATTATAACTAGGCAATAACACCATTCTGTACTGCCTTTAGCACAGAGCTTTTCATCATAGCTCTGGATTGAAAGAGACTAGACAATTGAGTTAGAGCAATGATGCTTGAAGGATATTTTTTTGGTTGTAAGAAAGCAAATTATTTCCATATATAGGTGAGTTGTAAAATTAACTGCTCAGGACTGAATTACACAATTCATGTACATAGCACTCGGTAGTAAAATGTGGCATTCACTTCAATCAGCCTTGCAGGATGTGGAGCTAAGGCTGATTTTCACTGACATATTTTTCTAGAGCCTGAGTAGTGTTATCTCCAGTTACTGTTAGCCTTGTCCTGGGTGCTTTCTCAAATGTAAATTTGCTGATAAATGCAGCTGAAGTCTTATCATTGCAGTAGCATCATGCAGTTTTACATATAATCATCAGTGATTGCTGTACTGTGCCAGTGGCTTATGTGATCCATTGGCCTCTCTCTAGTGGCAGAGAGTACTAGACTAGTTACTACTTCTTCAGTTTCAAATTCATTTGTTTCTAATTGAATGTCCTGTTAGCAGAGGGTGAAAAGAGGTTGCTGATCAATTTCTTAAGTCTTCTTTCTCCACCAAAAGCTCATCCTTCTTTTTATGGAAAAGCTTTTTCTAGGCAATTAATTTCTCTTTTTTCTTTTTAATCTGTCACTTTTCCTGCTTTCTACAATTCAAGAAGGATACTAGTACTGGATTATTATATTCAAATTTTTTGATAGAGTAGTGTGTAACAGCAATGCCCTCTGATGGATACATACTCTGTCTGGTATAGTAGAGCAAACACTAGTTGGAAATTTCCATACTTCATATGCCAAAGTCTATGAAACATGTGATGTGAATGTTTGTAGCAGCAGTATGAGCACATGGCATTTGCTGCAGTTCCTGGGGAAAACCAGTTTCAAGCTTTCTCAGAATTAAGAATGTTTCTGAATGCATTGCAGTTCTAATGCAGAGTTTCCTTTGTTCTGGAGAAAGTCTGTGACACTCCTTGTATAACTCTAGGCAATGCTTTTCACAGTGCTTACTAGAAATTCCCATTGCAGAGAAGAAATCCTCTTGATTCTTCCCTCCATCAGTTGTTATTAGAGAAGCATGGAATGAGCATGTTTCAGTGTTAGATCTTCAGCATTTTGACACCCTTTATAGGTTTTTGACTGAGCAAAGTCACTTCTAAAGTTGCAGCATGTTTGCATAGTAATTGGAGTGGGCCAAATTATTTAGAAATATTGTTGCTCCCTTATAGATTAATCCCCCAATATACATACATTCCTGTAGTCCACAGTGACTAAATGTTCAGCATATCAATTACTGACCTGTAACCATCACTGCTCTCAAAACATACCTCTGCTGGTTTAATGTTTATCCAAGGACTTGTCTTCTGGGTTTTTTTTAAAAAAGCAAATTGATTCAGTATCAGTTTAATGGCTTCAGAGAACTTCTCCATTTCACCATGCAATTCTGTTTGCCACTTTCTGTCTCTTGTATGTTACCTCCATCTACACGTGGGTTTACTGATTGGTTGCCTCCTAACAAAAGTAATAGTGCAACTTTGATAAGGCCTTTACCCTGGGTCTTTGGTGTCCTGTTTTTTAGCAGCACTTTTGGCTTGCTGAGTGAACTGTGGCAAGCTGCTCCGCTCCCTGTTTTACCTGCCTGCACAGAAGGATCAGTACTCATCAACAGCATGAGATATTCAGGCAGATTCAGCTGCAGGACTTCCAGGAAAAGTGAAACTTGAGTGGTTCTTTCAGTTAAGAGCAATTGTGTATTTTTATTTGCCGTACTAAAGCTGAAGGCTGGATCTTAGCAAGTCTTGCCTGGACTAGCTGCATTTATGTTAGAAATTTTTTTTCTTGAATGATCTTGAAGCACTTCAGAGCTGAAAGGTGCTACATGCTTGGCTGTGAAACATAACCTTTTCAACATCTTCCTCTTTCCCCTTCTGATTCAGGGCTGTCTGATTCTGAGTGATGAACTGAATCATGCATCACTAGTGCTCGGAGCGAGACTGTCAGGAGCTACTATTCGAATCTTTAAGCACAACAGTAAGTATCACACAGTGGACTCTGTCTGCAGATGCTATAGATCAGATATGATATTTTTTATCTTCTAATAGCTGGAAATCCAATTTCATGCAAGGAAATCAATTGCTAGTTAAGTAAAAGGTCAGAAGACCGCTGCTACTGAGAATTGAATCGTCCTGAATCAATGATTTATTTCTTTTTATATATTCAGTCCCAACTAATAACACTTTTATCCTGAAGCTGTTCTGGCCTTCATCTTTTGCATATGGAGAAGAACATGCTACTCTCTGACAAGTCCAGGGGCACTGGTGTTTCAACATGCTTTCTTGTTCTACCATGCTTGGGTAGCTCAGTGTGGTTGGATTATTCTAACAGTCCCATAACAAAGCCATCTTGTAGGGGTCTAGGTTACAATCTGGGGGATAAGAAAGTTTAATTTTTGAACTAGATGCTAACATGCTGCTACAATAACAAAGCTTATGATTGCAGATGTCCTAGCTGAACTGGACAGTCATGAATTGGCACAGTGTAGTCCAGTCTATGCTTCATGTCCCAGTTCCAAAAAAGAATTTTTGGGACATGAAGCATAGATTAAGTTCAATGAATTACTTGCTTTAAGTACTTGTTTCCAAAATGCACAGATTTTTACATTTCCTAGTTTCATCTCCCTCCAAAGGAGGTATTTATAACTTTCAGGTTAAAACTACCAAGGATTTCCTTCTCTTACTCTTGATGAAGGTGGCACATGGTTGTTCTTGATTAGTAAGAGCTACTTTCATTCTTCAGGTACTCCTAATGTTCTTTATAGTGCCAGTCTCTGAGATCATGACTCTTGCTCTCTTTGAAGTGTGTGGTGGTAACACAAAAACATGGGTGACTGCAAATATTTTTCTTTCTTTGTCCTACTTGATTGTGTGGATTCTCTCTGCTGTGCTTACCGTTTTTTTCGTGTTCGCTCTTTCTTGTTTCCTATCATTTGAATAATTTATTTTACAAAAAAGTAGGGCTTTTTGTAACTTTCTTTTTTTTCTTTTTAATTCTTCATAAATTTTGGTTGCTGGGCAAGATCACAGAATGCTTTGCATTCAACTTCTGCATTTGCATGGACATACTTCTGAACATTGCGTCCAGTTGCAGAATTTCAAAGGACATTGATGACAAACGTAGTTCTGGCTATGGGGAGAAGGACTTGGGAGCTGCTGTGATGAAAAATAGATGATTTGTGGGAATGGGCTACAAGCTAGCCCTGGTGAAATTGTGGGATATTCTAGAAACATTCTAGATGGTAGGTTTCTGTGGGAGGGAGTGTAATGGCAGATTAGAATGAAGGCAAAATGCAAACAATGGTCTTGGCCTGCCAAGATGATGTTTAGTTCATATTTCTATATGTGTTCTCAGTCCTATTCTTGTTATACTCTATGCTGACTTTTTAATGCCATTTTCTTGAGATGTTAATGGCTTCATTCATATTCAGATTTTTAGAAATTAAGGGGAGGGATGAAGAATTCCCCCGAAATTCCTTGTTCAAAGTTTTTATTTTTTTCCTGCCTTATTCTTGTAGTTTGTCCTTTTTATTAAACTCAGACTCATCTTCCCCTCCTTCTTGAGAAATTAGAGTAGAAGTTAATTTTACACTGTTCTCCCTAACTAACCTTGTCTTTCCTTCATTGAGAGACCTGTTGGAGACTGCTGATTTCTTCATCATTGACTTTCTGAACATTGGCTGTTTTTAAACAGTCCATGAACTGACCTACATTGCTGTTTAGTTTTTAGTCCAGATCTGGTTCAGAAGCTCCTCTTTCTGCTGCAACTGCCCTACTCTACCAGTTCTCTTTCCATGATTAATTTCTGCTCTTTTTCCTGCCCTAGTGTTTATATCTGTCTCTTGCTCAGCACTTGGCTTTTATGCTTTGATTAATCCCATCTTCACGCCTTTCCTTGGAGTTATTTTTCAGGACTGATTCCACGTGTAGGTATTTGTTGACATCAGTTAGGTCTCTTAGAATCACATCAAGTGTTTCTAACCAAAGCTTGTAAGATTGCAGAATATGTTTCTACTAACAGTTTCATCTGTCTAATTTCTTGTCCTCTGTCCTACACTGGTGGTTCTCTTTTTTTCCTTTTCTCCTTTGGTTTAGAGGTTTCCTATTCCCACTTCCAGTGCCTTCAATTTTAAACAAAGAAATAAAAAAGTACACTCGCCCTGCTTCTTTTCCTGCACTTTGGTCTATCTTCTACTTATCTTTAATTGATTATCCTTGAACTTGTGTTCTAGCTCTATTCTGTTGTTCTGTTCTGAATTATATCTATCCACAAGGACATTCTTACTCCCTAAATTGCCTTCTCTTTTCATCTGAATGAGCTACCTTCCCTTTTTTATCCCCCCCACCACTTTTTTTGTTTGTGCCTAATGCTCTAAGTTGTGTTTTCAGCTTAGAATGATGAAATTCTTTCTTCGAGTTCATACAGTCACCTGTTCCCTTCCATCTCATCCACGGGCCTGTAGGTAGATGAAGCCTGTGCTTATTGACTTGTATATGGCCTGTCCTCCATGCTGGAGCAATTTGTGCCTTTCTGGAGTATTGCTGTCTTTAGTCATGTCAAAATTCAAGCTGGTAGCTGTTTTGGTACCATTTAACAGTAATTTCTGGTGCAGATATGCAAAGCCTGGAGAAGCTGCTCAAAGATGCTATTGTGCATGGGCAACCTCGTACACGGAGGCCCTGGAAAAAAATTCTTATCTTGGTGGAAGGAATATACAGGTACAAACTATTCTTTCTATTCCTAAGACCCTCCACATGAGATCTAAATGCACTGAGTGTTTGGGTTTCTTTGTCAAATCAAACTATGAATATTGTCACTTCATAGTTATTTCATTAGTCTCATCTGTGAATTAAATTACACTGTGTGTGTGTCACATCCTGGGCTTTCTGTTGCTGGAGCTGTAGCTGCACCTGGTGTTAGCACAATGCTTCCCACATCCTGATTAGACTTAGAAATTAATTAATCAGAACTGATTGTTTATATCAGAGCTGAGGTCTTAAGTTGCTTTTGCATTCCATTCTTTCTGTGCTCACTAGACTATGCTATGTGAATGGAATTGCACAGATTTAATGTTTTTGCTGAGAGTGAGTAGGAGCAGGAGGTATTCCTGTGTTAGGAATTTAAATCCTGGTGACTTTCAGTACAAAATGTGGTGTTTTGGAGTGTTACTAATGAAAGCCTAGTCAGTTCTTAGAAACATCAGGTAAGTAGATGTCAAATCAGAATACTGACATTAAGGTGGAAGTAAAACTTAGATACTTTTATAAATTAATTATCGCTGAATGCATTCCTGTGCCCTAATTTCCTGTTTAGTCTGTGTGTCAGCATCCCAGAGATGCTGAACAGGTGGAAAGCAGAGAGCTGGGCCCCAGGTGCAAGGAGGAGAGGTGCATCTCTGCAGACTGCAAATTTTAAATATTTCTAATTACTGAAAGAGTGAAGAAATGAAAGCTTAGCGACTTTACGCTCTATAAGGTGACCCCAACTATTAAATGAATTTATACTGAATTTTTGTTTCTCAACAGTATGGAGGGATCCATAGTCCGTTTGCCTGAAGTGATTGCCCTGAAGAAGAAGTACAAATCCTATCTGTACCTTGATGAAGCTCACAGTATAGGTGCCCTGGGTCCCAGTGGCCGGGGTGTGGTGGAGTATTTTGGACTCAATCCTGAAGATGTGGATGTCATGATGGGAACATTCACCAAAAGCTTTGGAGCTGCAGGAGGATACATTGGAGGCAAGAAGGTAAAAAGCTGGGAATCTCTTGGCTGGTGGTGAAGTCCATTTCAGGCAGGTGGTGGAATTCTTCATTAAGCATTTCAGATTTAATCTATTCCTCAAGTACCCTGTTGTCCATTTGTTTCATAATTCTACATGCTGTCTAATACTGTGGAAGTCAGCAGAGTCTAGTCTAGAAAAATATCTCATATTTGTGTCATTCTCTGAGTTTGCAGAATGTACAGTAGTGATGTAATATCTTTCTAGGAAGGGCTGAGAGCCAGGAAGCCAGGGAATTCTTGATGTTACTTTTAATGAGACTTGAAGGAGAAATGCCAAAAGTTTAAGTTTTTCAACCTGTTTGGAGAAAAATCCTCTTAGGTTACTCTGGTAGAATTGATTTCTCCTAGGCACAAGCAGTTTGCTTTTTAAAAAGACTTCTTCCCTTTTCCTTTTTTTTTGGCTAGTTGATTGTTTTGATTTTTGTTTGTTTGACGTTTTGGAGAGTTTGTGGTGTTTTTTTTTTTTTTTTTTTTTTTTTTTTTTTTTTTTTTTTTTTTTTTTTGGTNGTTCTTGGTTTTTGGCTACTGTCTCTTTCTATTAAAAAGTACATGTAGACAATTCCTTGTGTCACCTTTCTCATATCATAAAATATCTCAGCTCACAGATCAGGCTTCTAAACTTTTTGGAGGGTAAAAATCTACCATTTTTCTACCAGGACAGTAATTTTTTACATATTAATTGTGATAATTCCTTCCAGCCATCCAAATGGAGATGGAACTTGGAGATATTCTTTGTAGGGTGTTTACTACAGGTAGATTAAAATTACTTCAACAACTTCCCCAGAAAAAAAAATCATATAAATCTTTTTCCGAAGGTGGTGACCTAGTAGGATTAACTCTATGGCATAAGGTAAAGCAGCTAAGAGTCCTTGGCAACTGTTTTAGCCACTGATTGAGGGATTGCTTCAGAGGAAGAGGCCTTAAATCTTCTTACCTAGTTTATTTCAAAGTCCCTTGATGACTTCATTTCCTTTAACTCTGACCCTAGGCAGACAGCAACAGAACACTTCTGCATGTTTTTATAATACATTTGCAGATGGTGATAGCTACAGAGCTGTAGCTCTCATTCATTTCATGGCAGCAAAAACACAATCTCTCATGGCATTCATACTGATGGTTATAATATTTTAGCATGGTTTTGTTACAGTTAACAAGCAGCCCAGATGTAAGGTGTGTTGGTCCTTTGCTCCTACATGAGCTGCTTTTGCCCTCTAAGTAAAATATGTGTTTAAGTGGGAAATGCAGAAGGATTAGGCTGAGGTTTGTGCACTCCTAAATTACTCCTGCTGCTTTATTTATATTGTGCTGATGAATGAGAGAGAAGATTTTGTGACCTGTTCCCTTGTTTGGTGGTGTTTGTGGGGGAAAAAAGTATATTGAGCATGATCCATAAACATCTATGGATCCTGCTCCCCACTATTTAATTTTCTTTATTTTCGCACTGTTATAATAAATGCTTTTGAAACTCACTCTGGGCACAAGTAATGCAAACATAATGCAAACCCTTGTTGCAATCCACTGCTGATGGTGTTAGCTAAACAAGTCTGTCATAGACATTTGTCTCTGATCAGCACGCGTTCTTCCCTGTGACGTTATTATGAGTTGTCATGTCCCTGCTGTTTCTTGTACTGTAGAATTAATCCTTGAGATACTTGTTCTCTTATAGGGGCATTCTGAAAGAGGTTTTTTGTGATTGAAGATGCGACAGAAGCATTTCTCTGAGTGCTGGCAAGGCTGTGTCTGATGGCTCTTGTGTTTTGCTAGGAGCTGATTGATTACCTCAGGACATACTCTCACAGTGCTGCGTATGCAACATCAATGTCACCTCCTGTTGTGGAGCAAATCATCACCTCTGTGAAGTGCATTATGGGTGAAGATGGTACCACTGTTGGTGAGTCTTTCTAGCAGTAAGAATGTAGAAAGAGGAAGCCAAAAAGAGCCTTTGTCACTTTGACAGATAACACGTTCAGTGGACACTTTCATAAATATCTATTAGTTGGGATTTCTGGGTCAGTAAACCAGTTTACAATTCTGCTTGGCAGATCAGCCTAATAGCAGCATAAAGAGTTTTCAGCTAGAGGTAAGTTATCTTAGTCTTGACTAAGACACTATTTTCTTGTACTGACTTTTGTTCTCTGTCAGGCTATTCTGGCTACCTTCTTTTTCTTTCTGTTGTCTGTCCTTTGGTATTTGCCCCACTTTAAACATGGCTTTCAGAATATTTTGCTGTTGTGTCTTTTACAGTTGTGTGCTGGTTTATTGCAGGGACAGTCCTTTCAATTTTCATCTCTAGTGTAATTTGATGTTTGCATCTCAGGTAAAGTAAATATGGAAATGTTTCTGAAATCCCTTTTTTCTTGGGGAGCTGGAGGCATTTTTCAAAATCAATGCACTTAATGGACTAGGAGAAGAAATTCAGCTTATTTGTCTTTTTTTGTTTTAGTTTTCCTGTTTCATTACAGAAGTAAAAAAGGGGAAATTTGTGCTACTCTCTGGGCATTCAAAGTCATAATGACAGATTCTTGTGTCTCATTTGCCTATGGGTAGCAGCTTCCTTCGGTTACAGCATGAAGTAAATAGCTCTTGAAGCTGCCTTGAAACAGAAATGGTACAGTTTGCGTGTAGGTTACTTTTCCCTCTGCACAGGTAATTAAAAGGTTATGAGCAGCTCACACAGGATGTAGTTTGAGGATCTGTTGGTGGCATTTAGATTGGAGGCTTTTAGAATTCTAGCCACAGTATGTAGTGAATTCTTGGTGCTTGAGGCATCTGGCCACGAGGTGGTGGTGGTGTGTGCTGAAGAAATGAATTGGCTTTTGAACATGCATCATCTGACCAACCAACCTGTGGGATAACCCACAGTGGAAAAGCTCACTGGAGAAATAACTCGAGAGTTTTCCTGTTATAACAGTTGTCATTTGGCTTGCTGATATTCTCTGAGAACAGAGTTCAGTGCCAGCAGTTGGTGTTGGTGGTTGCTCAGCAGAGACCTCATCAGTGGGGCAAGTACAATCTGTGCTAGCTTGGAGTGCTTCCCAGTGGTGCCTGTGAGTGACCTGTACCAAGACCAGGAGCTGACTCCCTACTCCAGTACAGGTATTTAGCAAGCTTCACACTTCACACACAAAAGGTTGTCTTGCTGTAGTCTTAAAAGCAATTGTTTGAGGGTTTTATAGCTGATGATTTGCCAACAATCTGTGGTCTGCTTAGGCTTGTTTTGGGTTTTTTCCAGTATCTATTTTGCTTAATGAAGCGGGGAGCAAGGAATGTGTAACTGATTTCTGTTTGCAGTATTTAAACTCAGGCATTTTTGCCTCTTTCTGAGGCTTCAGTGTGGTATTTGTTCAAGCCAGGAGAATGGAAGTAACTTTCATTCCACACTGTTCTCCTGCCATTATGCCAGCAAGAGCTGAAAGGCAAACCAGATTAGAAACTAATATGGCAAAAAAAAACTTAAAAGATCGTTTTTGTTCTCATGTTGCTTAAAATGCATGTTGAGCTGCATCCTGCTAATTTGGTGCCAAGAAGTACCAGAATTCTTAGGCATTCTAACAAGAAAATGAGTGGTTTTGGTGCTCAATAGGTGTCTCATTTCCAAGAAGTCTCTGTGTGTCCACTTCCTATATAAACTTTAGCACTTTTCATAAGTGATGGATGTAACAGCTAGATAGCCAGAACCCTGTCAAATCTCAAAGGATTTCTCAGCTACAGGTCTTGTGAAAGTGTTACTGGCTTTTAAGAATCTAAGTCAACTTTGAGTTAAGATAAGCACCCCATAGGATAATTTCTGCATGAAAGTAGTTTTCTATTTATTTTCTGCAGAGTTCTGTTTCCCAGTCATGCATTTTTTAAATTTCCTTAAGGCTTTAGAGATAATATTACTTTGTAGACATTTTCTGTGGAAGAAGTTGGCAGAAGTTCAGTTGGGTGAACTAAGCAGCTGATTAGTGATAGCATGACAAGATTTTTTTCTTTGTTTAAGGGCTTTGGCTGAAAAACTTCTGTTTGGATTCTGTGGAATTAAAAGTGAGGCTCTGGAGGACCACTGCCTGCAGTTGGTTTGGCTGTGAATAAATAAGGAGTAGATGGGTGCTGGTAATAGTTGTTAACTGTGAAAGACAAGTGGAGAAATAGTGTTAAACCTGGTCACTGGTAAGCACCTCTGAATTGACTGTGTACTACAAAAATGTCATTGCTTTTAAGTTAGTCAAGCTGAACAAATCAGAAAAGGAAACTGAGATAGGGCAATGGTTTTACAACAGCACAGGAGCTGGAGCCAGAATCAGAACAGTAGACAGCTAGCTCCCAACCTCATGTTTGGGACCACAGCTAATTCTTTTAATAGCTTCAAGAATGCTTTCTTGAAAAGAGCCTTTGCAGCTTCTTTGTCTGCCTGCTTCTGTTTACCATGTGCTGTTTGTAAAACCTGCTGTTCTCCATGGCATCAAATCTTCATGAAAATTGTCATGTCAGTCTGAGAGAGTGTGTAGCTGAGGAATAAGTAATAGGAACCAAGTAGTTTTTGAAGATGAAAGGGGTTTTGTATAGTATTTTGCAAGAATATGTTAATTCTAAATAAATGTTATTTCTAAATCTAAAGAAGCATCTGAAGACTCTGAACTTAAAATATAAGGTGTCATAATTACTAAAACTTTATATAACTAAAAGAAGTGAATGTCTCCTTTCAGATTTTTCCAGCAAGTTGCCAGTGACTAAATAGGATATTGGTAGAAGGTAGCACAGACAAAATACAGAAAAGCTGTGAAAAGTTTCTCTACAGAGAATGTAAGAATGTGCTTATGTGCAAATGTGGTGCCTTAGTTGGCACAGCAATTTTTTGTGCCTTGATTTCTATTCAAATTAATCTGTTAATTCTTTGTGAGGTGTGTGCATGTAAGTGACTAGCAGACTTCAGTCACCCTGAAGACAGTTACAGCAGTATAACAATATGTGAATATATTACTTGTTCCTTCATCCAGGCTGCAAAAAACTATGCCAAAAGCTAAAGCAATGACAGAGCCACCTGATGGGTTCTTGGTAGTGGTGCTTCCAGTACTGCAGCTCCTCTACATTATGTGATTAATACTCTCTCTGTCCTATTCTATTCCACATTACTTGTCTTGTGCTGTAATTGGCCAGAAGACCATCATGGACCATAAACAAAACATACTTGCTCTGTGATCCCTTTGAGAATTTCTTCACAGGAACAGCCATCCTCAAGAGTGTTGAACACGTTGAGCATATAGACTCTCTTCAGAGAACTCAGGTGACAATGTACATGAATATCTTGTGTATCATCACATTTGGCTTTAATCTGTAGTAGAGAAAGGTGAGCAGGAGAGATGGAGAAGTCTTCTTTCTGCAAAAACAAACTTCTGAAACTATTTTCCAATTCAAAGTCCTATGGTTGAAAACTTTAATGAGAAAGTGTTGCAGATGCTTGTCAGTAGTTTGGTGAATGTTGCTCTTGCTGTGTTCAGCCACAAAATGAATGAATGTCAGATAGTTTTGTAGATAAAGGAGCTTTTTAAACAATGATAATAAAAAGACACAATAAGCAGACTTTTCAGGGTCATAGTATACATACACAAAGATGACAAATTGATTCTTGGAATGGAGTCCTGGAAAGCTGTAGCATAGAGCCACTTGATTCTTGCTGTTATTTAAATTGACTGTAGGGAAAATGAGACAGCTTGGTTCTTGTCATGGTAAATGAGACATTGTTGTGATTTATGATGTTAAGTACTTGACCTGTCTTGGTGAATTTTTCAGCATCAATGATTTGGTTTGAGTTGAAAGCTGGATTTTTTGCTGCTACAATCTCACTAGGACTGGGAATCCAGCTGGCTCCTTTCTGTTATTTACATAAGAGCCAGTGATACATCCTGTACAACTGGAGTTCTCTTAGCACTGTAGCTGTTCAGCACCCAGCCTGTTTGTTGCCCTGATACTGGGGGCAAGTGGAAGAAAATAATAAATAACCCAAGTGAGATGCAGGCAAATCAAAACATGCAAAGTGAAACCAGTCTAGGGACTGGTAACCACCTTCAGAGGTGAACTTTAGTTTGCTCTCCTGTGTACTGAAAACTGAAGATGAGCCTTAAATCCAGGTGTGTTTCAAGTTTCAACTAAAGCTGGCACTACTAATGGCTTGTAAAAGAGGTGAGCTGTTTCTTTCCACTGTCCTTAACTCAGTAATGGTAATTACACCTCTTGACATTTGTAACAAGTTTGAGTGACTTCCATGTGAGTTTTAGGAGGCAAATATCCCACAGCTAATCACAGCACCCGACAGAGCATGGATTGGATAAGTCATGGATAGGCCTTGCCGAGGTGTGCTCTTACATTTTGACTGAACCTTGTCTTGAGCACTGTACAGAAATGAAGGATTATTATCCAGCATGGTTCAGTGGAGGTAGCAGTTGCATTTGCCATCCCAGCTGCTAAACTCTTGCAAACAAATAACTGCTTTTTGAAGGCTGGTCAGTCAGTTAGCAGCACAGAGTCAGGTTGGTGTTTGTCTCAGCACCTCAGTTGTGAAGAGCCAGTAATTGATTCTATCTCATCAGTGAGAACATTAAAAAAAAATTTTAAAAATTTCTACTCTTGCCATTCCTGTGTGCAACAATATTGACTGAGTTAAATCAGAGAAAGCAGTTAAGCCAATTATAAACAGAAATAATAAGAATGTACAGCTGTCTTGCAAAAGAATTGAGCATAAGTGAGCTGTTCAGAATTCAGGACCATTGTTATGTTGTAAATATGCCCAGGGAGAAGCGTGCTGGGGATAAAAAAACAAAACCAAACTAAGCTTAGATGGTCTGCTTAAATTCTGGAAAAGACTGCAATTAGTATTTTAACTTCCATGTGGTTAATCAGGCCCTCAAGTGAAGATAGGACCTCAGCAATTCAATCATCTGCCTAATCAGTGGGTTTCTTGAAGTTGGACATTTTATAACATTACTTTTTTCTTTCCAAAGACAAACCAGAATTATATGCAAGTACAAACATAAGCAGTAATGAGGGAATAGCCCAGCACCTGGAATTGAATTTTAAGTAGCTTATGGTATATTTATAAATGAAGTCTGTACTTTGCCATTCATTGCCAGCAGTCAATCCACAAATGGGAGCAGTGACTGCTGTTGTACTCCAAGGGAGAAATACTCCTTCTGCAGGCTGAGGCTGAAAACATTCAATTATCATTAAAATCGGTTCATTTGAATTTCCTCCAATAATGCACTTGTTAATGAGGTGTTAAATTATCACCTTGGGAACCTGGGGACCAGTCAAAACTAATTTGAGCAAAGTGATTTTTTTTTTTTTTTTTTTGTTGCTGCCCTTGAGAATCTCAAGCTGAGCTGGGAAACTGTTGGAAAAACAAATACTCTGGGGGTCATAAAGAGAGTTTCCTGCTTCTCTCCAGGGGTCTAACAGTTTTAAACATCATTCTCTGTATTTGGACTTCCAGCTGAGGATCTTTTAAATCCAGCTTGTTGCTGCACCCCTGCCTCCCTCCCACAGAGCATGGCAAGCTTCCAGAAAAGCTGCTTTAACCTGGGCTGGGCAGGAGAAATCTTTCAGCCTTTGATGCTTTGAAGAATGTTTATAGACATTAGCAGAGTTGTACCCTTTGTGTTGTACACTGAAATGTGAGAATTCTTCAGTGCCTCTTCTTTTGGGCTTTATTCAACATTGCAGTGTTTGTATAGAGCTTATAAACCTTTATAAGTGTACACCTGCTTTATTCTCATAACATTCTGGTTCTTGCTATTTCTGTTAAGGTAGGAGCTGTCATCCTATGCCTTCATAGACTAAACACTGATCTGTCATAGCAGAAATACAACTAAAAATGTTGCTTTGTTGAAGTAATATCATTTTTATTCATTTCTATACTACATTTGATTTAAGATGTCTGTCTCATTTTTACTCTCACTAGCATATGAGGTGCCAGATTTCTACAGAATGCTGGTGTGCTGCTCATATACAGGAAAAGGAGAAAATACTGGTAGCAGTTTCTAGTATAGATAGTATATATTGTTAGCAACAGGGCAACTAAAATGCTTCTAGATCAGTAAGATTAAGGTAAAGCATTTCAACAGCACCTCACACATGAGGTGAAGTGCGCTCTGTCTTTTCTGGGTTAGTGTGAAATAGAGTTCATGGTTTCTGATGTGGTAGCTGATTTACTAGAGCAGAGTTTTTAGGAAATACCTGAATGACCCACACAATCACTACCTCCTATCAGCACACCTAGAAAATGCACCAATTTTCTACATAGAAAGAATAATACTAGTACTGCAATAGTGCCTGCAGTATAGAGACTCGTATGAAGAATATGTAGTATAATTCTTTCTGTCTCCTTTGGAAATAGGCAGCAGTCAGTAATGAAGCCCTTTCTGTGGGCTGTGTTAGGCTTTGTGGGGCTTGCAGGCCAGCTGAGCTACTGTCCATGCCTGCTTTAGTGGGTTCTGATGGAAAGCAAGTTTGGCACAAGGTCAACTCGTGCCATTTCACATCAGTGCAGTTGACCCACGACTCATTCCCAAACACAATCTTGACAATCTGCAGTGTGTACTTTTGTCCTGCTAGAGTGCAGATGTTTGCTAATGTTTCAGAATTAATAAACTTCCTTTGATAGTACAGATATAATCCTTAAAGGAAGAAGCTGTCTGAAAAACCTGCATGACAATTAACGTGTTTTAAGAGCACAGGGCCAGAGGAGAGGTTTGAGATTACTTGAAATAAGATTGAGCAGATTCTCAGTTTCAGTATTGGGGTTTAGTTAAGACAAATTGACTTGTCAAGGACAGGATAAACCAACCTGTAGGGCTTCTTTCTGCCACAAGTAAGCTTCTGTTAATGCTCAGGTTATTGCCTAATTGTTGCATAGTGGAAAAGTTGTGGTTACAATACTGCCTACATGGGGGAAAATGTGTTACAGAGTATGCATGCTTCTCAAGTTCATGTTGGCTAGCAGCTCCTAAGATTTCTTAACTATTTGTCCATGGACACTGAGATTGCAAAAAAAAAGAAGAAAAAAGGCGCCAGTAAAATACTTCTGAAGCTTTTTAAGACTTTCAAGCATGCCTTCCAGCTCATCAGCTTAATATTGTATCATATAAGCGTGTTGGCAAACTCAGGCTCTAAATGGGAGGTGGAGAACTCATTTGTCCTGCAACTAAGTACTCTGTGCAAACAGATGTGTCACTCTTACAGAATAACTATACCAGGAGCTGGAAGCAAAATGTTCAGTACCTCCAATCTGAAATACAGCTTGCCTTTCTAGGATTTTAGCTATATTCCTGACAAGTATCTTTCTTTTTCAGGACATGGCAGCATAGAGGCAAATGTGGGTTTTATATGCACAGCTTTGATCTTTCCAGGATCCTTGGAAAACAGAGCTCTTCAGGAAAAACAAGTCTGTAAATGTCAAAGGAGAGACAAGGTCCCCAGGGCTTGGGCCTTTTCAGGCACGAAGTCTGCTCTTCCACTTCACTGCAGTTCCAGGTGGCAGGATACCAGAAGCTTCTTGCCAAATACAACTTACTAACATGGGAAAGCTCAACACCCTGGCTGTTGAAATTATTGCAGAGTTTGAGAGCACACTGTAGAAGGACAAGTATGGCTGCTATAAAAGATATCCAGGCAGATGTGGGCAGCTCTGACTTGGTGGGAAATTTGCAGGCTATAGTTTTTATCATAAGCTGAGCTTGGCTAAAAGCATCTTTGATGACAAAGGAGAAACTTGAACTGTTGTGAAGGACCTCTTATTGAATGGATCAAAGTCTTCACAGAAGGATGTACAAAGATGTGTTCTGTGAAAGATTCAGGTGCTGCCTTCTCAATGACTTCATAGAAAAGCTTCCTATTGACAAAAAAAACCAAATAAACCAGACTAACTTGTTCTTAATTTTAGGACACATTAGTAAAGAGCACATCCACACCTGCAGCATCCTGTCTCTCCCATTGTGCCTTGTGTTAGGTGAAATCTGTAGCAATATTATATTTTGTGTTATCGAAGTCCTGTTGAAGGACAGAAAGAACTTTGGAACTTAATGTGCTTCCTTCCATACGGTCCATTTAGTAACACTGATGAAAAGTAAGTATTGAGGACTATTCTGTTCACTTTCTTCAGCCCTTAAAGGATTGTTCTACAAAGAGACACAGTAGAAGATAGTGTGTCTGCCAGGCAGCTTTCCTGGGTTTCCAGACTAACACAGAGATAAATACTTCTCACAGTACCTTACAGTTACTGGTCAAAACACAGCTCTGTGTAGGATCTCATTATTATCTCGAGCTCGTGGAGCCTGTTTCACAGCACTCTTGGCATCATTTCTTTATAGAGCTGGCTTCTGTTCAGTTTGGCCAGAAGATGGTACCTCAGTGTTTATGGCTGCCACCTCCCAAAGGAGTTTGCCAAAGAGTACAGTAGTCAAACACATCCCATCCCTCAGGGGTACCCCTCAGGGATACCTCACTGCCCAGGTAAGAGAATGGATGCCCTAACTCTGTTTGTTGCTTTCTAGATGATTATTTCTAACCAAAGCTGGCTATTTCTAACCAAAGGTGGACACTTTACAGCTGGCTGGTGTGTCTTTTCCAGTGAATGACAAGTCTTGCTGTGGTACAACTTGAGCATTAGTCCAGCTGCTTTAGCAGCAATGCTGTTAGAAGCTTTTTAAGGTGTTGACATGGAGTGTGAGCAATCAGCTGACTTTTGCTGAATACTGTTTCTTGCACTTGGAGCATTCCTATCTGATTTTAAATTTAAGAGCAGCACTTCAGTGTGTGGCTAATGCAGCTGCAGGGAATGAGGGAGAAGACTTGCTAGTCATCTGCAGTTAATTTGCACTGTTTCTTGGTCCACCTTATTGCCTGTGATTTATGTGACATACAAATCCCTCTGTTTGGCTGAACTGGCTTTGAGTTTTAGAAGAATAGATTAGACCTATGGATGTTGTAAAACCTTGTGCTTTTATACTGGTTTGATGTAAAATTTAAAAAACAATGCAGGGGAAAAAAAAATCTAATTTTTATGACCAGCTAGCAAGAGCTCCATAGGGAAGGTAGTGTATTAAAGCTCAGTTAAATGAGCTACTGAGTTACTGCTCTAAAGCTGAGTACTTGGCTATCTTGTCCAGTCCATGGATTCTAGTGTGAATTCCATAGAGTTGTGCCTAATGGCAGGATAAATATACTGACAAACTAAATCTTAGTACTGTTCATAAATAATAACTTTTCCATAAAACTGAACAGACTACACTTCACTACATTTCCCTGAAGGCTATTCTTATATTTGAGAATTTTAGGGAAAAATTGTTTTGATTTTTATTTTTTTTTCTGAACACAACAGAGCTAACTCTTCTCTTCCAAGTTTGGTTTTGGGAGGTGTTTCCTGTTAACACAGGTCATTCTGTGACATTGGGTAGGGTTGTCAGACTCTTCATCTTTTCTAACCCTATAGCTTTGGCTATAACCTGTGTTTTATGCAGTCACTTTTAGAGGATTTTAATACATTTAATTTTATTGTACTTTGTTCCTGTACCTACTTTCTTCATTATATTTTGAAAGAAGTGAGAACGGTTTGTAGTAGAAGGAGGCTACATGGCCACTTTGGGGATTTTTGGTTGGTTTTGTTGAGGTGGTTTTTTTTGGTGGTGTCTTTTTTGTGTGGTTTTTTGGGGGTTTTGGGGTTTTTTGTTTGTTTGCTTGTTTGTTTTGGGGTTTTTTGGTGGGTTTTTTTGTGGATTTTTTTTTTTTGGATTTGTTTGTTTGTTGGTTTGGTTTTGGGCTATGTTTTTTGTATTGTTGTGGGGTTTTTTGTCAGCTGGTTGGGGTTTTTGGGTTTGTTTGGTTTTTTTAATTTTTTTTTATTATTTTTTTGGGTTTTGTTTTTTTTTGGTGGGATTTTCTCCATTAGGAAGAAGCTGTTAGTAGCTTGTAGCCTGTTGATTCTGGATATGGTGCCCTGATATCCTGGTTGAGTCCATAGATTTTGGTACTTAATTAACTTGGAAATTAAGTACCAAGGGAAGTGCTATGTTGATAAAATAATATCCACTCCAAGTGTTTGTCTTGTCTAGGGATTAGTTCTTTTGACAATTTATCGTGAAGTGAAAGATTTGCATAACAATGTTTTCCTGGAAGCTCTGTACACACCTGGTAAACAAGGGGAATTTCACTGTGTTTTGGGAAGTAGATGTGTAGGATCTGGGGGTTTTGATAGTTCTGTTGTAATGGCATTTATTGAAATGGTGGGAGACACTGCTGCTGCTCAGGCATGGTCTTGGATCCATATGGTGGTCTTCATAAAATACCTTAAGTTTTGGGTTTGATGGATTCAGTGGGATTGAAGGCTCATATGAGGGACTTGGGGAATATTTTTCACAGCAGGATTTTTCCTAACACAGGCTATAAATGTTCAATGACTTCCCTTTAGATTTGAGGGTAGTCTAATGTGGCCACAAGGGCTGTATATTCCATAAACATTTGTTTTTCTGTGGTGTAATGTACTGTGGAGTGTTTCAAGTGCCTTTTTTAAAGTGTTGTCTATAGATCACACCTATTAAACTTAACATTGTGCTTTTTCTTGGAAAAGCTGGTGTGCACTGCAGCTTTTCTGTGTTCTGGGAAAAGAAATGCAGTTTTCTCAGTTTTCTGCACTGTTTCCTGTGGTCTGTGTGTGTACAGAGCAGCTAGGCCATACAACATAGGTGAACTCCAGCCTAACAGCAGCAGAATAGCAGAACTTGTGCTAATAATAAATGAGTGCAACTGATGATTTCTGTTATTTGTTTTATCTGTTTTAATGTGGATAGATTCAGAAGAAATTTTTTGCTACCACTGTAAATGAACTGTGGAGGTGGAAGGAATACTTCCAGTGCTGGTATTTCGTTTTCCTCTGGAAGAAATACTTACAGTGCTGTCCTTTTTGTTCTCCTCAGGCTTGAGGAGCTGATTTCATGTTTTATATTGACTGTACCTTTCCATTTTTGATTATAGCTCTCCTAAAATGTGCAGAGGGGCTGCTTTGCTGTTCTTGTTCCACATGTTCAGCTGCTCTGTATGGTATTTTACAATTAATAAACACAGTAATATTAGCTGAAACTAGGTGACTGCTAAATTGTGTAACACTTCCTGCTTGAAACGAGAGGTTTTCATCACATATTTTTGTATATATATTTAATAGCCATTCATATCATCCATCTTCTCTTGTACTGTGTAGGAAAAGATTTCTTTACCCCTTTGTGTTGCTGTTGAAAATCCCAAGGAGCAGTTAGCTTTGATACTGACTTCCACTGTAAAAAAAACAGTCTGCACAAAACAGATGGAAAATATAGTTTGCACTCTTTGTTGCTATGTTGTAAAGCTACTGAACTGTCTCCATGGAAGTAGATTATAAACATCCTTAATATAATATGCTTTGTCAAAGCTTGCACATTCTTTAGCTTCTAAAGAAATGTGGTGTTTGTATGTGTTCCTGATGTTTTTGCTCTCTGTGGCTTCAATCTGTCATAAAGGCCTGCCAACCTATTTGTACTGTACAAAGGTTTGAGTCTTTTTTTTTTGTTCTGTCGCTTCAATGATGCTTTCTCTTGAGATTTTTAAGAGCAAAGATGTGCTTTTTAAATTTCAGTGTCCATGGTATCATAATAGAAAGAAAACAGAATGTTTTAAATGCTTGTTTTTCTCAACAATTCAATTAACTTGGCAAGGTAAGTTTCATTGGAACTATATAAAGGTAATTCTTTTCATGGTTCTGATATTATAGTGAAGGTGCCATAACTAGTTTACAAGAACAGCCTGGTGAGCACACATTTCTTTTCTTTCTTCTCAGCAAGACACAGGAATAGCTGTCAAACAGGATATGTACAGCTGTCTTTTTAATGATTGTGAATGCTATTATGTGACTGCATCTGTGATAATACAAAATCTGTATGAGCTAATGTGTAAGTAGTGTTAATACAATCCCAGAATTCCTCACAGTGATTGATGTGTACATTAGATAAGACGTTTATCCAGGCAACACAAACTTAATGTGTTGTTCTGGAGGGATAGCCCTAGTCACATTGTTTAAAATTACCTCTTGATCTGAACCAGTGCTTTATAAATTCAGTGACTGTAAATCAAAATTGTTAGGATGGAGGGAATTTTAGTCATTTGACAACAGTTCAACCACATACAGTGATCAAGATATAAACAAACAGGAACAGCTATTGTGAATTACATTTTAGAAATTGCTTTCTAGATTGCCTAGGGGGCCAGGGGAGGAAGTCTTGCAGGCAATACTGCTGTTCTTCAGCAGATCCTTCAGCTAGTGTCAGAGTGAAGCTGGCTGTTAGTGTGCTTTTGTTCTCACTTTCCATCACGGTAGATTTTCTTTGTCTGTATGGCTAATCTATTTAGCTGTGATAACTCTAGACAGAGCTTAGACTGCTTTCAGTAGAAATTCAGCCTTTGGAAAAGTTCTGTGTGAAAAAATATGGTTTTGGAGAGGCAAGCCTAAGGGGATCTATGTCTTGCTGAATAGTCCTTCCCTCTTCTTTAGGTGATGTTCATGCAGACTTCAAAGACTGCTTGAGGCCAGCAAATCATTTTCTCTGATTATCACACAGGGAGTCTGAGATGGTAATGACTCCATATCCCTGTTTTGTGTCATTTTCTTATCTATACAGAGGGAAAGGACAGTTTTTTAAATTATGGTAAAAAGCACTGCAGCTCAAGTGTTAAACCTTGTGAAGGTTGCTGCCACAAGCTCAGTGGTTCTGAAGATCTCTTTTAAAGGTTGACAAATGTAAACACTTGCATTTTGTTGAATAAGAGCCAGATTAGGCTGTTGGTGTCCCTTTAGCTGTGAATTCCTGAGGGCTGGATGTACATTATAGAACAAATTTATGGTCTGATGAAAAAGCTCCAGGTTCAGAGCTGATCACTTCAGCAACCTGAATGTGTGGGAGGAGGTGCTGTTATGGCCAAGGCATCAACTGATGAACCTCACACAGCGGCACAAAACTTCACACACTGCAGTGACAAACATGTGGCATGTCTCAAATGCCAGACTTGCGTAGGAATTATCCTGGCATTAAGACAGCTGAAATGTTTCCATATTAAATTACAAATAGTCCTGTCTTTTGGATGTACTAAAGAGTTGTGTGTTGTTGTGGAGCAATATTTTAAACAGAGAGATTTGAAAGTTCATCTACTGAAGTAGTCTGTGTATTCTGTTGGCTGTATTTTTATCAGAATGCTGAAAATATCTGGTATTTTAAAAAATGCTAGTCAGTATGCAAGCTGTGATGTTGCATACCAGTGAAGCCTTTAAAAATCTGTATTCCCCAGAATTGTACTGAAATTCACTTAAATATGGCTCACACAAAGTTCAGCAGAATTGATCATTGGTGCCTTGTGCTTTTTGTTAGTTGTGGGCTTTTCTGGGGCGTGTCCCCCTGTTTCATTTAATTACATCTCAGTGCAGAGGCCAGCTCATCAGTTTATTCTGTGTGTCAAGAGGGACCAAGGTGTTTCAGTTAACAAAATAGGTTAATTCAGTTCCTGTTTCTAGAAAATTCCTATGAATTAGGAAATATAAATTGCAAACTAGAAGGAAGAGTCATAATAAAACCTACATGAAAACTGTTCAGACATGTTTGTCCTTCGAGTTGTATTACATGATTTTAATATGGTGTTAATTAGAAGGTGATACCACTTCTTCAGTCACTTTCTGGAGCAGGAGATTGATCAGAGGAAGATTCTGAACGTGCTGCAGTTTGGTTCTGCCTTGGTGTAAGTGCTGACATAATTAGCAGCTGATCATCTGCACTTGGTGTAGCCTGTGTTCTTCGGCTTTATTTTTGTCAGCTGAGATTTTTGCAAAGTCTTAAATGCTGTTCAGTTGTGGTGATTTGGGGTTTTTTTTGTTTCCTAACATGTTTTGCCTCAATTTTGCTTTTAAGGCTTTAAATCACGTGTAAAATATAATAGAATCTATAATAGCATCCTTCAGGCCTCTGCTACATGAAGAGAATATAGTGATTTGATATTAGCTAGAGAGAGGGTCAATCAAAAGTAAACTGAGCTAAGACATCCTTTAATACATTTGTTACCCCTGTGGAGCTGAAACTGCAGGAATATTTCTGTTCTATTCTGTTAGGTGTAATTCCTGGAAATGGTCACACTTGGGCTTCCAGCTCATGTTTAATTTCCCAAGCTAGACAGTTATTCTGCTTTTTCGAGGTGAACAAAATGTTCTGGTGTTATGAAAAAAGGATGTGTTTCTTAACCACTTCATTAAATATGTGCTGTTGAAAGAAGGACAAGTTGAAAGTCAGTTTTTGGCGTGGAAGTAGGCTCAGAAAATGCTTTGAGTGTTCAAATAATTACTGCTTTTTATTTGGCGGGGTTTGAAACTCGAGGGGAAATTTAGTATGTAGTGAAATTCATCCAGTTTCTTGCATTGCTCAAAGTGTAGGTACCATTTAGTTGTATTGTAACTTGTTTAATTATCCTGCAAGGTCCAGTCCTCTGAATTACTCCAGTGTGATTGCCATGTATTTCCAGATGTCAGAGGAGTGTCAGCCTGGTAGTGTTTTGGTGTGTGAGACAGCTTTCTGTTCTTTAGTGTTGCTTGCTAGTTAATTTTAATTCTCTGTGCTTTACAGCCTCTCCTCCCAGAATAAATGTCGCTACTCCAACTTTTGAGATTCAAAAATGCAAAGCAGAAGAGGTGCATAGCAGAGCAATGAATATCTTCCATAGTTTACCTAAAAGGCATGGGACAGAGGTGACATTTTAATGCAATACAGCTACTTTTGCTATAAATTTTGTGACCAAAAAAAATCTGTGCAAAAAGCTTTTAAAGAAGATTCGAAATGTCTTTACTGTTTGGGGTTTTTTTTATTTTAATTGTGTGTCATCCATGTCCTCTTGAGACACTTGTGCTGTGTTTTTAACAAATGGTCTCCTTCACTTCTGTGAGTCTAATGAATCCTGGAGCTGCACAGTGGGAGTTTTGACAGACTGGAAGTTGCATTAAACAGCTTTGGGTTTTTATTGAAAACATTGTCCTTGGTTCAAAGGAAAGGTAATTATTCTGCCCTGGAATGATAGCAGCCCCTCCTTTATTGACAGCACACCATCTGGTTGTGATAAATTACTTGGCTCTGGCAAGGCTGCAGCTTTTTGGTAGCAATGGGTGATGTAAAAGCTTTATGTCCAGATGGTAGAAAATAAGAAATAAAGATTATTTATATAAATGACACACTTCCCTGTGTTTGGTGTCATGGTCTAACCCACAGTGAGTCACTAAGGTTTTGGGGTTTTTTCATGTCTTTTAGATGTATCTCTAAAGGAAGATTTCAGAAAGCAAGGTGGTGTAAATGATTTTTTAGGAACTAATTCCTAATTCTTTCTGCAAGGTAAATTCCACTGATCTCTTGAGGGAGAGCTTGAAAAAATGTTGACGGAAATCTTGAGTATTTCAGGTGTAATTGCCACTATTTATTTTACTTTACCACCCAAGGACTGATAGTGTAGTTCTCACCTAACATTAAGAACGGTGCAGATTATTAAAGGGTTTTTCTCAAGAACTGGTTGTACTTCAACTTGTTTGTTGCTGTAGCTTCAGGGAGGTAGGTTCTTTTCCTGAATGCTTGCCAGTAAAGTCAGTGAGTAAAATCAGTTTACATCTATAAGTAGAAGTTCAGAGTGCTGTTAGGCAGTTTGCTAGCAAATTTGTTCTCCTGGCAGCTACTTCTTTTTCTTGCTGTCCTAGCCAAAGTATTATTTCTTCTTCTAACCTGTTTCATTTTATGATACCATTTAATGATATGATACATTCAGGCTCAGTTCTTGTGCGCTGACAAAAATAAACATCTGAGCCAATGGTGACTATTAAACAGAAATGTTTGCAAGAATCTTGGAGGGTAGAGGGAGTTTTGCTTCTCATAATGTCTGAATTAGAGCTGTAAGACAGATTTAAGTGTTTGTGAGTAAAACACACTGCATGTGACTTCCTATAGTGTCTAAATTGTTGAGAATGTTGGCTTCCAGGCTTTATTTCAGAATGCAATTTTAAATTCCCTTGCCACACATTACTGTTTAGGGTTTAGAAATCTCTTCCATTTGTTGTTTTTATTTGTTTTAAAGACATAATCACAGCACACTAGGATGAAGCTTATTCTTGACAAGTTCTTCTGTAATCTTTTGTGAGGCTAGCTGCTGCAGAGGAACGTGTCATCAACTAACTGCAAAGCATTTCAGTCTTTTTTATTTGGGCTGAGATGGCAGTAATACCACTCATTACTAGTTCTTGCTTTCCTACTGCTGCTGTTTTTGGAGTTGTATCCTTGCAGTTATATTTGCACAATGTGGCACGAATAACATTTATCTTAGATTTAGATGTAAAGAGGAAACACTTTGAACCTGGCATTGCTATGCTTGTTATTTCTGTGGCTAGGCAGTTTGGACATGCATGTGGGGGTTGGCCACAGGTTAAAATAACTCTGAAGCCATGTTGAGTTGTTACTAAAATTCAGTGAGGAATTCTGTGTATAAAGAGTAAAGGGCCATGGCAAGTTTGACTCACTGTTTGGCTGCCAGAGTACATAAGAAGTGGATGTGTATTATTCTGGGGTTTGGCAGCTTAGACCTTCACCTTTTGTGGGCAAAATTCCTCAGCAGCTTCAAGCTATTTAGGCTAATGCCTCATATCTAACATGCACAGTTTGCAGATAAGCAAAAGTTACCAAGTGCTCATTATTATTATCTCTCAAACCAATAGATTTGAAATTTTACCCTCTACTGTGGAAGACAGCTTAAAGTACAAGGTAGAACTAAATGTATGTAATTGTAGTGTGTGTTAATTAACGTGTGTAATGTTTACTGCACTGTAAGTCTTTCAAAATGGTAGGATCTACCAAAGAGGGAAATGTTTCTGAAAAGTCAAACTATGAGGATGCTCAAGCATTGGAACACACTGCTCATGAAGGTTGTAGTCTCCATCTGTGAAGACAGTCAAAATCCCAACTAGACAGAGTTCTGGGCAACCTGGTGATCGTGCTTGAGCAGGCAGGTTGGACTGGCTGATTTCAAGACATCTGTTCCAACCTAAAGAATTTGTAAAAAGTGAAAGTGCTACCTTCCATGTCTGTAACAGCTCTTTTCACCACTTGAAACATTTTATATTTTTACACAGAGAATAATAAACTGAAGAGCTTCTTTTACATTCAACCAAAGCCTTTTTCAGGGCCATAGGAAAGGTGCAGAGCAGATGTCTCCAGAGTCACTGTCTCTGCAAGATGCATCCTGAAATGACCTCATTTTATTGACACTTGTAATGATATCAGTTCCTGATGCTTCATAGGTGATTTATGTTTGTTTGCTTATGGCCAGTTCCAGCCTGTGGTTAGAGAAGCTGACTTGTCCTCTGGCGAGATTCCTTCTGATGGTCTTTGACAAGCCAATACAATGTGTCAGGTAGCCCATCCCGCCAGACCTGGCCAGGTGAGGATAATTCTAGCATCTCATTTCTTGGACAGACCCTAGATATATTGCATACTCTCAGATCTGACTGAGCACAATCACATCAGGAGGTCATCAAAGCATTTGGAACCTCTGTCTGGAGCTGAATGATGCCCACGTGTACAACTCTGTCACACTTACAAAGGATGTGCTAATCGGTAAGCAGGCAGGAGCCAAGGGGTCGTTCTCACTTTGCCTAGGCTGTTTTGTGCCATGCCAAGCTGTTAGGTGTCCCTTGTCAGCAGTTCTGGAGTAGCTGGTTGATTACTGTCTTTCAAATATGTCCATTGAAACATTTAGATAGGTTTCTTGCATCTGCCTTGGCCTCTTATGTCTTTGAGGTGCCGTTTTCTCCATTCAGTCACCCTGCAGTCCTGAAGTGCCAAAGCAGTCCAGTAAAGGTGTTTCCTTCAGTAAAAAACTTCTCAAAGGCAAATTCCAATTTTCATTCCTAATACACACCTCATAAGGGTCACAGTCAGTTTCTCTTTCCTTCTGTGAGGATTACTCTTTTGGTGATCTTGCGAAGGAATGACTGACAGCTTTTAGGGTTCTTTTAGTTTTTCTTCCTAATGATTGACCTTCATCCAAATCTTCTTGCATTTTCGACTTATTTAAGCTTTATACTTCAGGACTGAAACTTTCAATAATAGAGAGCAATCAGGTCCTGTTAAAGGCTTCACTTTATCAGTGGCTGCAGTCACTCTTTGAACTATTAGGATTGGTTAGAGAAGTCTTCTCTAGTAGTGGAAGCATGCTCTGC
Organism: Bombycilla garrulus; assembly: GCA_013400315.1. Classification (NCBI taxonomy): domain Eukaryota; kingdom Metazoa; phylum Chordata; class Aves; order Passeriformes; family Bombycillidae; genus Bombycilla; species Bombycilla garrulus. The sequence goes on from VXBU01017397.1 coordinate 97,047, forward strand.
TAAAATATTCTAACATAGCCTAAAATAACTTAAAAATGTCATTCAGACATCTGGGAGTCCATCAGTCTTACATTTCAGTCATGGCTTCATCAGAATCCCTGCCACTGATACAGTATATGATTGTCATGCTACATTTGATATAAGAATAGAAGTGGCCTTCTATTATATGTTTTAAAGACTTGGACCCATTTTTGGCTAATTATAATGATAGGGACTGATTGGAGTCTTCTGTCCTGATTTTTAGAATTTTTCTTTCTGAACACTTGATATGTTATTTTCATGCATAATAACCTTCCTCTGAGTCCTTAGCAGGTTGCTGAATTCTGTAGCTGAGAGGTTATAAAGGACACATGTAAGGCTGAACATTATCCTTGTCTCAGTCACATGGGGGAAGAGGCAGATTGCTACCCCATTGTGCCAACTACAAAGACAGAAAATACAGAAGTTGATTACTAATGATGTATGGGCACCTAGAAGATTAAACCTACACAAGATAATTAAAGAATTATGTTATCAAGAAGTAATTTTCCTTTACTTCTACTTACTTTAAGGACTATGGATTAATAATTTCTAAGTTTCAGCTATCAGCATTTCCAATGGAATTTACTAATTTAATGTATTTGCAGCTATTACTAAATATTTGGTGTGTGCTTGTTTTGGGAGCCAAGGTTGGCCAGATTTGAGGCAGGATGAACTGTTAACCTGTCTTTTTTTTTTTTT